>VYZP01063068.1:15776-77153 GCA_013400635.1 Hypocryptadius cinnamomeus
ACTGGGGTGTATTGGGATGCACTGGGGTGTACTGGGATGCACTGAGATGTACTGGGGTGTACTGGGAGGTAGTGGGATGTTCTGGGATGCTCTGGGATGCACTGGGGTGTACTGGGATGTTCTGGGATGCACTGGGATGTTCTGGGATGCACTGGGATGTACTGGGGTGTACTGGAAGGTACTGGGATGCACTGGGATGGCCATTCTGCCCTTCCTGGAGCTGTGAAAATCGTGGATTCATACCTGAACCTTCCTCCCCTCCCCGTTAAACTCAGACAGGAAAACCCCACTGTTCTCTTTCAGCTTCACTGTGACCTTTCCCATCAGGGCTTTTCTCCATTTCATTTTCCAGGAGTTTAAAGGAACGCTTCAAATCCCAAGGAAATCCATTCCTTTTTCATTTGCCTGGTGGGTTTTTTTCCCCCTCATTGACCTAAATTCAGTTTCCTCATCACAAATTCAGTTTCCTCATCACCCCTTGCCCCAGATTTTTATTTTCTTTGCATGGCAAAAAGCCAAAAAAGAGAGGAAAAAAAAGAAAGTGGAAGGAAAAAGAATGAGGAGACATCTTCACAAAGCTCCATTTTTTAATTTCCTGGAAGAGCTTGATCCCAGCTCTCCTGCTTTCTGTTCCCACAGAATCCAGGTGTGCTTTTCACTGCTGGGCTAATTGGCTCCTAATTGGATCCATCAGGGTTGTGGGTGGGAGCATGGCAGAGGAGATGGGAGGTGGGAAATGGCTTAAAAATCCAGTTGTAAAATCATGGAATATCCCGAGGTGGGAGGGATCCCACAGGGATCATCGATTCCAACTCCTGGCCCTGCACAGAACACCCTCAAATTTGGGTCAGCAGAGCCATCGGGATCATGGATGGGAGTGCGGCAGAGGAGATGGGAGGTGGGGAATGGATTAAAAATCTGGTTGTAAAATCATGGAATATTCTGAGATGGACAGGATCCACAGGGATCATCGATTCCAACTCCTTCCCTGCACAGAGCACACCAAAATTTGAGTCAGCAGAGCCATTGGGATCGTGGATAGGAGGTTCATCAAGTCCGATTCCTTCCCTGCACAGAACATCCCAAAAATTCCACATTCTGCAAAAATGGAGCCTTCTGTAGGATGCAGATTGCCCATGGTACATGCTGGAATTTATCCTTTCCTTGGCTCGTGGCTCGGGTGGAATCAGCCCTGCTGGCACAGGAGTTGTCATTCCATGTCAAAACTCCCAATGTTTATGAAGGATTTGAGGGGAATGGGATCAAAAGAGCCCCACATGGACTTCCTTGTCCCACACCACAGGGATTTAATGCTTTGTTTTCTTCTTTTGTGACCCAGAGCTCAACCAGTGGCTCAGCTGAACCTGGCTTTGTGCTGCTGTCACCCCCGGGCAGGTCTCGCCTTGAGGAAGCCTCTGAGCCCTGGTGGTTCTGAGAGCCTGAATTTTGGAAATTTGAAGCAGTGAATGGGGGCTGTGCCTGGGGCAACTTTGGGAACCCCAGGGTGGAGCAAATCCTGCTGCAGAACCAGGCTGGATCCAAGGAGAGTTAGGCTGGATCTAAGAAGAGCTAGGCTGGATGCCAGGAGAGTTAGGCTGAATCCAAGTAGAGCCAGGCTGGATCCAAGGAAAGCCAGGCTGGATCCAATGAGAGTTAGTCTGGATCTAAAGAGAGCAAAGCTGGATCCAAGGATAGCCAGGGCTGGATCCAAGGAGAGTTAGGCTGGATGCGAGGATGGCCAGGCTGGATCCAAGGAAAGCCAGGCTGGATCCAAGGAGAGCCAGGCTGGATCCAAGGAGAGCCAGGTAATATCTGACATGAGGCAGGGTCACCTCTGAGCATCACAGCCCAGACCTGAGACCTCAGCTGGGGCACTGTCCCCACCCGGGGCAGCTCCAGCTTGGCTGGAGGCCATTCCCTACTCCTCACACACCTCAGGCACCACCTCCTGTGGGATCTCAGGGACATGCTGCCCTCTCCCTCCATCTGTCTCTCATTTTCTCCCTCCCTCCCTCCCTCCTGCCACTTCCACTGATTCCTTCCTCCCTGTCCCCGCAGCTCTGCAGTTCCCGACAGGATGGGAATGGGGGGATGGATGGGTGGATGGATGATGGATGGATGATGGATGGATGGATGGACGGATGGATGGATGGATGGATGGAGAGCCGGGAATCCCCCAGTGTGGGAAATGAATTAGTAGAAAATCCATTTTCTACAATACATTTTCTTTTCAAAATTCAAAAATGAATTTTCTACAAGTTCATTTCCCACACCCTGGCCCTTCCCAAGCCACCACACACCACACGTGTGTGTCACCACATCACAGGGCAGGTGACAATCAGGAGGTCACAGAAGGACCAAGCAGTGAACACCCCTGCAGCCCCTGCCCCAGATGGGGCTGTTGGAAGGATTTTCCCGGAGTGAAGTACAGCTCAGTCCTGGGAATTCTCCTTTTTCTGGGCCATGGTTCCATTTCCATCCCTTGACCTTTCAGCTGAGCGAGCTCTGCTGCTCCAGACCCTGGGCAGGGCTCTCGGCACTGCTGCAGATCCAGCACCAGGAACTCCCTCTGGAAGGGAAAGGAGGCTGGGCTGAGAGCCTCGAGCTCTTCCCAGGCTCTCCATAAATCCAAGAAAATTGGAAAAGGCCTGCCAGGACCCCTGGGCTCAGGCACATCATGTTTGGGCTGAATAAACATCTCTGTCTCCATGGAAAAGGTCACCCGTGCTCAGAAAACATCTGGGGAAGCTCTGCTGTGGTTGTGAATTTGGGGAGGGGGTGTTCAGCTTATTTTAATGATTTTTAATTTTTATTTTAATAATTTTAAAATTTTATTTTAATAGTAAATGGATTGTCCATTTTCCCCGTTGGAATTTCTCTCCAGGAAGGACAGGCTGGAGAGGCTGTGGCTGATTCCTTGTGTTAAGGATTCCAAAGCAAGTGTGGATGTAGAAATTTTGGAGGGATTTTCCGGCCTTAATGGCTCTGATTCTTTGTGCCTCAGTTTCCCCATCTGAGATGAGAGGGGTGTCACAAAGCCAAGCAGGATCTGAGAGGATCCATGGGATCACGGTGAAAGGGAAAAGATCCCTTTTCCAGATGTCCTGGTGGTGGGAATTGCTCTCAGATCATTCTGGATGGGTTTTGGGAGGAGCACCCGGCCAGGTTTGGGCTCTGGAAGCTACGGGGAAGGGATTCCCTCAGCAGAGAGGGAAGGAAAATTTGGGATTCCCAGGATAAGGTGATGTGGGACACCAACTCCCTCAGCTCCTTCCCTGCTGCTTTCCAAGGGGTGTTGGGGACAGATCCCTGCTCTGGGAATGCCCCAGCCTGGGGGCGTTGTTTGGGGTAAATCCAGGGAATATTTGCCCCCCCCAGCCTCATTGTGCTCTCACTTGTTCCCAGGCACATCTGGAGCATCCCCGGTGACGCTGGCAGGGAATGTGGCAGGGAGAAGGGACAGGGATGAGTTTTCCATCCCTCTCCAGCCAGGGGTGGAGAAATGCTCCAAAGGGTCCTGCTCTGCCTTGTCTGGAAGGAAACCCCAGCCCCACTCCTCACCTCAAAGTCCTCCTTTCTCTTCCTCCTTTAACTGCTCGATCAACATTCCCAGCCCCACTGGGATGGCTGAGGGAAAATCCTAATTCCCCATTCCCTTTTAGGCTGCTGGGATGGCAGCAGGGGCATTCCAGGGGAGAAAATGAGGCAGGAGAAGGGAGAAAGGACAGATGGTAAATATTCTAATGGATTCAGGGAATTCAGGATGTGTGTCCAAACTGGAACAAGTTGCAGAGAAAATCGTGGCTGCTGCCCTTCCCTGCCTTCTCCATTTTCCTGGCTTTGTCCCCCTCAGGAACAGCTGGAGGAGAGGGGAGGGACCGGGCAGACAAGGAGCCTCAGAGGGGCTGGGAATCCAAACCTCCCCACAAAGGGCTTTTCCTGCATTTCCTTCTCTCTCCTGGCTCCTTGTCCTGTCCTTTCCACTCAGATCTGGGGCCTGTGCCCACAGGAAATCATTTGGGTTTGGAGAGACCTTAAATCCCATCCCATTCCACCCCTGCCACGGCAGGGACACCTCCCACTGTCCCAGGTGCTCCCAGCCCCAATGTCCAGCCTGGCCTTGGGCACTGCCAGGGATCCAGGGGCAGCCACAGCTGCTCTGGGAATTCCATCCCAGCCCCTCCCCACCTTCACAGGGGCAATTAATCCCAAATATCTTCATCCTAATCCTCATGGGAGTGAATTTATCCCAAAGATCTTCATCATAACCCTCACAGGGAGGAATTTACCCCAAACATCTTCATCCCAATCCTTACTGGGGGGAATTTATTCCCAAATATCTTCATCCTAATCCTCCTGGGAGGGAATTTATCCTGAACAAACCCGCAATTAGCGCTCGGCAGATCAGTGAAGCCATTTCTACTTCAGCTCCCATTTTCCCCTTCCCTCTTCCCTCCCCTCCAATTACAGAATTAGAGGCAGAGAAAAGCAGGGGTGGCCCTTGGGCTGATTGCTGCTGGAGGGGTAATTAATGCTAATTAATGCCTAACAACCTGCCTGGCGTTCCCAGCTCGATTCATCTCCCACGTGCAGTCAGAGCATCACTCCCTGCATTCCCAAGCCTGGGAAAATTCACCTGTTGGCAGCAAAATATTTTGCATGTTTGGAACCACCTGTTTCACCCCAAAATCTGCCAGGAGCTGCGGCGAGGAGCTGCTGGAATTTCAGGAATTTCAGCCTCTGAGGGGCTCCAGGCTGCCCCAAAATGGTGAAGCCCAAATCTCTTCATCCTAATCCTCTCCGGGGGGAATTTATCTCAAATATCTTCATCCTAATCCTCACACGGGGGAGTTTATCCCAAATATCTTTATCCTAATCCTCAGAGGGTGGAATTTATTCCCAAATATCTTCCTCCTAATTCTGGAACACTCCAGTCCATCCTGGATCTATCTCCTCCTTGTGTCTCTGCCCTCCTGAGCTGTGTCCCTGTCCCTCACCCTGGCCACTGGCTCATGCTGTCCCCTAAAGTACATTCTTTAAATCCTATTCCTGGGATTATTTTGAAAAGCTAGGCTGTGGGGTCGTGAGGTAGGAACCAGGTGGGATTTAGGGAATACTGGGCATCCACACAGGACTGAAAGCTCAGGGGGAAGAGCTTCTTCTGTGGGTGCTTTTGGGGTGGGAGGTGAAGATGAACCTCCAGGCAAACTGGGACTCACTGGAGATGTTGGGATGAGCAGCCCTTGTGTGGTTGAGGCTGCTGAGCCTGACTTTAAAGAGCCCAGCTCTTTAGGATTTCGTTTAAGCAAGCCCCGGCTCTTTCCTTGACCAGCTCTGGTTGTAAACCTGGCTGGTTTAGAAGCTGAAACATTCCATTCCTCAGAGCTGCGTTTTGCTGGGGCTCTTGGACACCTTTGATCTTGGGCCTGTGCCCACAGGGAATGGTTTGGGAGGGAAGGGACCTTAAATCCCATCCCATCCCATCCCATTCCATTTGCCCCTGCCACGGCAGGGACACCTCCCACTGTCCCAGGCTGCTCCAAGCCCCAGCTTGGAGCCACAGCTCCAGAGAGATCTTGATATGTAAGAAAAAACCCTTTATATATGGAAATATTTATCCAAAGGCTGGTTTTGAGGTTATTTTGGGAACAGAGTTGGTGAAAGCACCTGGGATTCCCAGTTTAAGCACAGGACATTGCTCCCAGGCTGAGATAAAATCCCAGCTCAGCACCTTGGGTTTGCAGGGACAGCTGAGGTGTCCTTGCAGGAACAGCTCTGCTTTCACCCCATAAACACACGGCAACCCTACCCAAAGGCAAATTCCCACTGTGCCATTCCCTCAGGGAACAAAACAACCCCTGCCAGCCTTTGCCCAACCTTTGGCTCAGTAGGAGCAGCCAGGAAAAGCAGAAGAGGGAGTTTGCTCTGTTTAATGGGGCCTCACTGAGATCTCTGGGATCTCCAAGGGTTTCTCCAATCCAAGAAACACCAGGAGAGCTTCAGGTCACCTTGAGAGGAACTTTGGGTGCTCAAATCCATGGATTTTGCAGGGCATGGGATGGGGGCAGACGGCACAGTGAGGAATTTGGGAATCTCTGCTCAGGAAGAGGCAGCAAAATGAACCATTCCTTGTCTGGAGGCAGCTTTGGGGTGAATAAATCCAGCAGCTCTCCTGCCAGGCTAAATTCTCTTCCAGGCACCCGTTGATGATGGATTTTAGGGTCTGTTTCCAGCCATCCTCTGGTTCCTGCCCAAAAAACCACATTGGCCTCTTTTTCTTGATGGGAAAGAGGCATAGGCAGGTCCTGGAAGTGTGGGAGGGGATGTGGGGAAAGGGATGTAGGAAAGGGGATGTGGGGAAGGGGATGTTGGGAAGGGGAAAGGGACGTGTGGAATGGGAAGGGGATGTGAGGAAGGGGATGGTGGGAAGGGGAAGGGGATGTGCTCCCAATGTCCTGGAGTGACCCCAGACATGCTGCTGGGTTGGTTTTTCTGCAGGCTGGGCTCACATGCAGGGAACAGCCATGGGAACAATTTTGCCTTCGCATTTTCAGCCCAAATTTCTGCTGGACCGCAGCAAAAATCCTCCATGGTTTTCCAGCCTGGTTCATCCCTGTGGGGAGCAGCACTTGGGGCAGTGATCCCACAAACCTCCAGTTCTCTGCTTATTGGGAACATTTCCTGGCAGGACACAGAATTTTTTTCTGAGTGACTGTTGGGGCTGGAAAAATCCTCTTTGGACAAATCCCCTTGCCCCAGTGAGCTCCAAACTCCCCCCAGATCTGTTTCCTCAGGGACATGGATGTTTAATTAACCCATTTATGCTGCTGGGTGGGGAATTTTTGGGGCAGTAGCTTGGCAGAAGAAATCCTGAGCTCTGTTAAAGCTTTTAAGAACCTTTGAGCTGCCTGGAGCAGCAGGAGCAGCCAGGGATGGGCTTGAGCACCACCACCCTGCACTTGACCTTTTCCTGCTCTTCCACCCCTTAGGGGACAAACCCGGCTGGAGACAGAGCCAGGAGCTCAAGGCAAACGGAAACCTCGGCAGCTGTGGGGGCTCTGGGAGAGCTGCAGGGCTGGGACGTTGGGATTCAACCTCCTCTCCCTCTCCTTGACAATAATTCCTTGTCCTGGGTGGGGCTTGCTCCGGGAAGGGGATGTTGGGATGTTGGCAGGGGACTTTGTGACCCTTTTTTCTGCAGAGTGGGCACTGAAAGGGGCTGGGGCTGGGAGCTGAACAAGGGGCTGTTGTACCCAGGCCATTCCCAGCACAAGAACAAAGTTCAAACAAACAACAGGAGACTGTTCCCGGTGCTTTTCTGCTGGAACTCCTTGGCCTGGGGTGGTGCAGGGCTGGAAATTTCTAAGAGTTCCAAACCAATCCCAAAAGGTGCTGGGAAAAACCTCAAGGGCTCGAGCAGGGAGGCACCACTGCTGCCTTAAAACATCCCACACCTGCTGGGAGTGGAATTTCAGAGTTGGAGAATCCTGGAATGGTTTGGGTGGGAAGGGACCTTAAAGCTGGGTCCTGCTTCATCATCCCAGAGGTTCCTGCTCCATCATCCATGGGGATCCTGCTCCATCATTCCAGAGGTCCCTGCTCCATCATCCATGGGGATCTTGCTCCATCATTCCAGAGGTTCCTGCTCCATCATCCATGGGAATCCTGTTCCATCATCCCAAAGGGGTTCCTGCTGGGGTCCTGCTCCACCATCTCAGGGCTTCTAAAAAGCTCCTTTTTCCAGATATTTTTTGGTTTAGGCACAGAGTGGAATCTCTGCTTCATTCTGTGGGATGGCTTCCAGAAAATCTCTTTATCTGTTTGTTTATTGAATTACAGGAGGTTGGAATGCTCTCCTGGCCCTCCTGCCATTCCTGCAGGGGAATGGGAATACATTTGGAGCAGTTATTTATCTGAGCAGAAAACCTTAATGCATTGGGATGCGGCACTTGGAGTCCAGGATTGTCCTGTCCATTAAGCTGGAACTCAATTAGCCAAGAAAATGAAGCCTAATGAGGACCTGGGGCTGCAGAGAACATGGAAGAAAATCATCCTCATTCCCAGGATCCCAGGGCTCTGTCCTGCTCTTCCAGGATCAAGGAGGACCTGTTGTGAGGGATGGTTTGAAACCGAAGGAGGTTTGGTTTAAACTGGGTGCAAGGAGAGGAATTTTATTATTTGGGTGTAAAACACTGGCACGGGTTCCCAGAGAAGCTGTGAGCTTCCCAATATCTGATCCAGCCCTGCCCTCTGGCAGTGGGAGCCATTCCCTGTGTCCTGTCCCCCATCCCCTGTCCCAAATCCCTCTCCAGTTCTGCTGGATCCCCTTTAGGTAAAAACCCCAATCCTGGAGCATCAGTGAGGACAGAGCCCAGCTCCATATACAGCCTGTCCTCCTGGAACCATTCCCAGATCACTCCAGCCCAGGCTTTTTCCTGTTCTTTTCCTGCTTTTCCTTCTCCAGACCCTCCTTAACCCCCTCAGTTCATCCACCTTTTTTTTCACCTCTATTTTGATGCTTCTGGCAGCTCCACGATGCTCCTGTGGCCCAGTTGTCAAAAAGCCCTTCCCAATAAATCCTATTTGAGCTCCAGAGGAGCCCATTCCTTGCACCCCATTTGCTGCCTCCTGTCAGAGCTTCTGCAGGGTTCCATTAAATTTGAGATGAAAAACAGTTCAGAGAACAATGAAAATTTGTGCCTTTGAAAAGAGATGTGTTTGGCTTTAAAGGTATTATTTGCACGGATAAACAGAATCCTGGAATGGTTTGGGTGGGAATGGACCTTAAATCCCATCTGGTGCCACCCCTGCCATGGCAGGGACACCTCCACTGTCCCAGGTGCCCCCAGCCCCAATGTCCAGCCTGGCCTTGGGCACTGCCAGGGATTCAGGGGCAGCCACAGCCGCTCTGGCAATTCCATCCCAGTCCCTCCCCACCCTCCCAGGGAACAATTTATTCCCAATATCCCATCTAATCCAAACCTCTTCTCCGATCCTTGCATTCCTTTGTACTTTAAATAAATCTGGGAATTGTTTTGGAAGGACAAAAGTTTTGGTGAGGAGCTCTCAGAGCTCTCCTCCTCCTGTATCCTTGCCCAGGAGCTGAAGCAGGGATAAAGAGCCTGGAACTGGGAGCAGGGACCTCCTCACCCTCCCCCAGCAGTGAAAGGTGTCAGGAAGAGGAATAATTCCAACTTCTGCTGATTTCCACTTTGGATCCAACAGGAAACCTCCCCATGAGCATGGGTGTGGTCACCTCCAGGCACTGGGAATCATGCACCTCTTCCTGCTGGACTTAGGAATTATTTGCACCAGGAAACCTTCCACATGCTCATCCTGCAGCCCCTGGCAGAGGGGAGATCCTGCCAGTGGAGTTCTCTCCATGGATGTTCCCTTTTTTGCCTCAGAAATACTGCTAGTTTTGAGCAGTCACCCCCCACGCTGCTATTTTGCTAGCCAGGCCCCATAAAATGTCCCCAGCCCTTTTGTGGGTGGTGTTCCCACATCCCTGCTTCTCCTGCCACAACTCTTCTTTTTGGGACAATTGCATCCCATTCTTGCCTCCCAGGGAGGCCATCCTTGCCTTTAATCTCCAGGGCATCCCACTGGAAACACAGGGAGACAAAGAGGCCAACTCTGCAAATGGCCTGAAAGGGCTCTTTGTTCTCCCCTGGCTGGGGCTGCAGCGCCATTTCCAGCCCACTTCAAGTCTCCCTTTCATTTCTTTTTCCCTTGGAATTCAATCATTTCAGCCATCCCCAGCTCCTTGCAGGAACTCTTCTGAGTGGGGAAAGTTTTCAAGCTGATTTTCTCCCAGGAGCCCCCCAGGCTTTGGCTCTGGTGAGCTCTGGCCCAGCCGTGCTGATTTTTCACCCTCTTGGGTTCCTGAGAGCTGCAGGACATGAAATGAGTTCCTGTCTTGGTTTGAACAGAGGTGTCTGCTTAAGGAAGGCAGTAGCCTCCCCTGAAATGGAAAATGTAAACCTCCTCCCTCTGAATTATTTTAATTTTGAAATTAAGGAGCTCTCAGACAAAGATGTGGGAATAGGAATAACAGTTCTTTACTAGGGAAGAAAATAAAAATAAAATAAAAATGCAGTAATACAAAACAAACCACTGCCAGAGTCAGAGCAGACCCTGACCCCCTGTGGGTCAGGGTGGTGGCAGCAGTCCCATTCCATGGGGGCTCAGCCCTCCTGCAGTGCCAGCTGTGGTTCTGCTGGAGCAGGGATCCTGGACAAGGGTGGAGTTTTCCTCTGAAGCTCCAGGGCTGCTGGAGATGGGCCTGCTCTTCCTCTGGGAATGCAGGGCAGAAGAAAGCTGCTCCTCTGGGAATGCAGTGGGCAAAGGCTGCTGGGGTGTTCCAGGGTCAGATTGTATCCAGGTAGGAATGCTTGGCTCCTCCCCTGGGCGGAGCATCTCCCCATGGGATGATGGAATTNACAGCTGACACTGCAGGAGGGCTGAGCCACAATTCCAATGGGACTGCTGCCAGCACCCTGACCCACAGGGTGTCAGGCTGTGTTCTGACTCTGGCAGTGTTGTTTTGGTTCACTGCATTGTTTACTTTATCTTTTTATTTTCTTCCTTACTAAAGAACTGTTATTCCTGCTCCCATATTTTTACCCGAGAGCCCCTTAATTTAAAATTTATAACAATTCGGAGGGCGGGGGGGGAGGGGGTTCACATTTTCCATTTCAGGGGAGTCTCCTGCCTTCCTCAGCAGACACCTGTCTTTCCAAACCAAGGCAAGGACCTGCAGGAGGATGCCGAGGTCGGAATCAAAACCCATCAATAATTTCTGCTCTTCCCTCCTTTTCCTTTGTTTTCCTTGGAATTAGGTCTGGTAACGAGAGGAATTGACTCCTACTAAGCCCTGGATATCCTGTTGCACAACATTCTGATGGATTTATGGTGAATTCTGTGCCAAAATCCTGTGAAATGAGCTTGGGGGGTGAACTGAGCCCTCAAAGAGCTGGGGAGGAATTGCTCAACAGGGATGGCACCTGGGGATGGTGCCAAGGCCTCTTCCAGGCCAAATTATCCAACATTTTCAGCAATGATCTGCAGGAAAATCACTGCTGATAACACCAGGATTGGCAGAGCAATCAACAACGGGGAAGATGCCGCAGTCAGAGCAAGCTGATGCCCTAAATAATTCAGATTAATTCAAACGAGGTGGAATTGGAACCAAAATAAACTCAAGGTCACTCCTTGAGGAGAAAACAAATGAGGACCAGGCCTGGGAAATGCAAAATTTTTTGTGGGAGCACAACCGGGGAGTGAATCTGGGATGGGAGAGGTGAGCAGGAGCCCCACAGAAAATGGGGCTAGATATTAAATATCCAATATTAAAAGGGGAATTATGGGGTGGAGAGTTAGGAACTGACTTTGCCCGGGTCAGGGGCTGGCAGAAAGTCCTTGAATTTGGTGCTGGCATTTTGCAAAGGTGGTTAAGCACTCGAGAGGCAGTGAGAGTCCAAGGCTGTCAGGAGCAGCAGAGCAGCCTCCTGTGCTCCCTGCTTTTAGCTCATCCCAGGAAGATCAAGGGATGACTTCATTATTCCATCTAAAAACCATGCCAGGGGGAAACAGTGAGGTCTAAGGGGCTCTTTAATCGTTCAGGGATGGACAGAACATGGCCCTAATAATGGAGCAGCCCCATGGAAATGAGGGAGGGGCCCCATCCTGGCCCTGGGCAGCGACATTCCCTGGTTTCATCCGAGGTTTGGATTCAGGAATGATCCAGGGGGAGAGGCAAACCCTGATTTTAACAGGGACAAAATGGGGAAGGGGGATGGGATAAAACAAAAAAAAAAAGGAGCCTTGTCTCTGAGTCTTGTTGGATTTGGGTCCTGGCCAGGCTGCTGGACTCAGTTCAGCTCCACAATCACACCTTGGTGAACACAGGGAAATTCAGGGAAATTCAGCTTTAACTGGCTGCTCATGACATGTTCCTGCTGCTGGTCGTGTTTCAGGGCTGGAGACGGGAGGTGCTGGGGAAAAAGGGAGACTCCAGGCTGGTTTGGGATCAGGACTCTCCATAAAATGTATGGAATCCTCAGGGTTTCATAGTTAAAGGAAATATGGGACTGGATGGAAAAGGGGCTCTGAGGAAACTCGGGGACAGGGTGAGGGCTGTGCTCAGGAATTCCAAGAGAGTCTGTGAGCTGGGGAAGAAACCTGGAATTGGGATTTTGGGATTCAAGTCTGATCTGCACCTCTGGGGTGCCCTTGGAGGGGCTTCCTGGTCCCACATCCCCCTGCCCCTGGCTGAAAGCACCAGCAGGGCCTGGACTGTGCTGCCCCCACAGCAGGCAGAAACCGTGGCAGATCCTGGGGAATCCCACCTGGAAAGACTCTGCAGCTTTCCCTGGATCTCCACCCTCTCCTCCCTGCCCCCACAGCCTCAGGAGCTCCAAATCCACAGGATGTGCCTGGGATGGGAAAGCGCTGGGATCAGTCTGAGTGCTGCTCATCCTACAGCAGCCTGCAGGACCCCAGGAGACCCTGGACAAGGATTGGAAAATCCTGTGTCATTTCCAGAGGTTCCCAAGGGTGGCAGGGACCTAGCTCCTGGCAGTTCCTGGTGGGATTTAGTCCTTGAGCAAATCGAAGAATTTAACGTTGGAAAAACCTCTGAGATCATGGATCCAACCATTCCCAGCACTGCCAAGGCCACCACTGAATGTCCCCAAGTGCCACCTCCAGGTGGATTTTAAGTCCCTGCAGGGAGAGGATCCACCCTGCTGAGCCCTGGGTTCTCCTCTCCTTTTGGGAATCAGGGATGAGGGGCTGGGAATGGGCTGGAATCCTGCCCAGGGATTCCGACCCTTTCTCTGAGGAGGGAATTGAGGTGCTGGAGGTGAGGAGCAGGGATGGACAAATGTCACACGTGGAGGGGTGGGAATTGTCCCTGCTCTGCTGGCTTTGACAAAGCTCAGCTTTGTTACACCAAAAAAAGTCCCTCCTGAGCTGCTCTGTGGGGTCTGAGCAGGATCAAGCACAACCAGGACAAACCAGGGACAAACCAGGGTTTGACACCTGAACTAGAGGAGCTGTGCCCTCCCCAGCCCCAAAAACCCTCCCCTGGCCACGGAGCCCCTCCTGCCAGCAGGGATTTGAAATCCAGCCCCAAGCAGGGAAAAACCACTGTAAAACTGTTATTTATGGAACTGTTATTTATGGGATCCTTGGGATTTCATATTTGAAAGAAATATGGGATTAGATGGAAATGGGGCTCTGAGGAAACTTTACATTACTTCCTTAAATATCTCCCATGTAAAACCATGACAAAAACTTGGTCCCACCCCAAAATCCAGGGTTCTGGGAGGGCTCAGTGGCATGGCTGAGTGACAACACCAGGGCTGGAAAGGAAATATGGGATTAGATGGAAAATGAGCTCTGAGGAAACTCTGAGCTTTGCAGGGTTACCCACAGAGCGCCCCACAGATCACCCCACACCCCATAAACCCCGAGTGGGAGGCCTGGATCCAGGGAAAGAGCAGCTCCTGGCAGCTGGCTGGGAAAAGAGGTGTGAAAGGAGGGGGGAAAATAGAAGAAGTCAAATAAAAATGGTACAAATGGCATTGGTGGAGGCTGGAATAGCAACACATTCCAGCCCAGTCCTTCCTCGGCTCCTGGGAAACGTGGAGCAGACTCAGGAGAATCCAAACCCTGCAAACTCACCGGGAAGGGCTGGGAATGCCAAAAATTTTTCCCAATTTTACTGATTTCTGCAGGAATAAACACTTTATCTGATGTAAGGCAGCCTGACACTCACTGTCCTTAAAACTTCCTGGAGAAACTTCACCCTCCTCATCCCTCCAGGATGGGAGGAGCAGAGCCGAGGATCTCCTGCCTCCAGAGAAATCCCTGGGATTTCAGCTTGCACCAGGACTGAGCTCAAAACTTTGCCCATCTTTAATTTC
The DNA here is from genome assembly GCA_013400635.1 of Hypocryptadius cinnamomeus. Lineage (NCBI taxonomy): Eukaryota > Metazoa > Chordata > Aves > Passeriformes > Zosteropidae > Hypocryptadius > Hypocryptadius cinnamomeus. Next base: position 29,708 of record VYZP01063068.1, read on the forward strand.
ATAAATTAAAAATCCTTTAGGAACAGATCCAGGATTGGGGTTGGCAGCATTTGGACATTGGCATCTCCAAAGTTTTTTTTTCCTCAAGGAGCTGGGTTTTGAAATGGAATTTGCATTTTTTAGGGAACCCGGCCAATCCCTGAGTGATGGGAACTGCCTGGAGACTCTACAGATGACAGGGGGTTTGGGATCAGGTGCTGAGGGTTTGGGATCACACAGGGGTTTGGGATCACACAGGTACATGGGGTTTAGGATCAGATACAGAGGATTTGGGATCACACGGGTACAGGGATTTAGGATCAGACAGGTTCAGGGAGTTTAGGATCAGACAGGCACAGGGGTTTGGGATCACACAGCTACAGAGGATTTAGGATCAGACAGGCACAGGGGGTTTAGGATCACAGAGGTACAGGGGGTTTAGGATCAGGGCACAGGGAAGGGACCTTTTCCTGGTGGCTGTCCCCAAACTGTCCCTGGCACCGTTCCTTCCCCAGCCCTCCCCTCCCCTTCCCGGCAGCTGATTATCTTCAAATATGCAAAATCATGCAAATGAGGCATAAAGATTATAATTATGATGAAGGAATTAGCTGCTCATTAATGTCATCTTCCTTCTCGCTTATTTCTGTGACTGTCCCTCCTTTGGCAGCGAGAAGGAAGGACATGTCCCGCTCCCGATATTCCTGGGATTCCCACAGATTTCCGAGGGATTCCCTTCCCCCCAGCCCTTCCAACCCGCCCCGGGGCTGCAGGCCGGGGACAGGGTGACTCTGTGGTCACTGCTGTTACAGATCCATATTATAATATCGGCTTTTCACAAATATTAAAATAGATTTATATGTGTAGTGTTAAAGTAACTTCGTTATAAAGATATCGTTTTTGTTTCTGTTGTTCATTAAGCTCAGTGAAATAGCTGATATCAGTGTGCTTGTGTTAAAATGTCTGTTGGGATGGGATAACACCCACTAAACACAGAATGAGGACACCTGTTGTTCTGGTTTGAAAGCCAAACCAGAGACTCCAAGTCAGAAATATAATTTATTAGGAAAAAGGAAAAAAAACCAAATATATGCAATGGTACAAAAGAAAAACCACTGACTGAGTCAGAATACAACCTGACACCCTGCCAGTTAGGGTGGTGGTAGCAGTCCAGATGAAATGGTCTTGTTCAAGTGGTGATCCTGTAGAAACGATCTGGTAGCTCTTGTCCTCTGGAAAACCAGTGGGTAAGGGCAGCCATTCCTCTGGGAATCCAGTGGAAAGACTGCTTGTTGTGTCCCAAAGCCCAGATTATATCCAGGTGGGGATGCTTAGCTCCTCCCCCCTGGGTGGAGCATCTCACAATGGGCTGACATCGTTCTGAGTCATGCGCTGGGTCCTTGATTACTCGTTCAACAGAAATGGCTCCCGGGGGAGTTATCGCTGAGTCATGTGGCAAGGCACTGATGGGCCCATGAACAGGAGATAAGGAAAAACAATGCCCCTCCTGGTTTCAGCAGCTCTTGAGGATGGGAATAGAATACATTTTTATATTGTAACCTAGGACACCCGTACACATCTGCCAACCATCAGCACTCACTGTCTGAAGGCAGTGTGGGCCAGGGCCCAAAACTGGAGGTGATGAGAATGGACTAAAACCACAACCAAGGAATGTGCATGCTCTAAAAAGGTAGAACTTGAGGAGGAGCACGGCTGAACAGTTCTTGGAACATGTAAACTAGTTTGGGGAAAAGTTTACTATGCATAATTGTTTATGAATATGCAACAGGCTGATGCAATAGAAATGGTAAATAAAGGGTGTTTCCAAAAGAGCAGGGGCTCTTGGCTGAGTGCCAAGATGCACCTGTACATCTTTGCTCTATGGTCCTTGTCTCCTCTTGTCCTTTATTAAACTTTGTAAATTTTCACAGGAGAGTGAAGATGTTTCTCACACTGCAGTCCCTCGCAGGGCTGTGGCAATGTCCCCAGCAGGCAGGACACGTCTGGCGGTGGCACCCGCTCCGTCCGTGTCTGCATGGATCAAGCTGCTGCGTTTCCCCAGGGGAATAAGGCAGGTGAAGAGCTCGGAAATCCTGAGTAAAAGAGAAGATGAAAGCCTCGGGAGGTGTCAGTGCTCAGATGAGGTTGGGAAGTGCCTGTGAGGAGTGGTTTGTGACAGCAGGACACAGCCGAGCTGGCAGCGCTGCCACTGCTCATTGTTACCTATGGAGATGCCTGGACTGATATCCCAGATCATTCCTCAGCTGGAGGCTCCCATCAGCTCCCTGGGAACTGCCGGTGCTGGAACAATTAAATTCCACCCCGGGCAGTGACAGAACCCAGGAGCCGGGAGCGGGGTGTGCAGGTGCCCTGCCACCCTCGGGGTCAGGGATGTGTCAGCCTGCTGGGATCAAATGTTGTCATCAGAGCTGACTGCACTTCCAGACGCAGCAAATCTCACCGAGGGAGGGATTGGAGAAGTCCTGGCTTGTCTGATGCCTCTCAAAGGGACATTTAGGCTGATCCACCCCAAGGAGCCCCAGAGGAACAGGGAAGGAGTTGAATCCTGGCTGGGAAGGGAGGTGGTAAGATGTCTTCCTCATGGCTTCTCCAGCACGTCCCTGTCCTGTGTCCCAGACAGGACAAGAGGATCGTGAGGTTGGGGCAGAGCAGGACAAACCAACTTTTGGGGCTTGCAGATCCGTGGGGTTTCTGTGCAGTTCATTCCCCTCGAGGGGTTTCCTTCCATGCATTTCCCACTTCCCTGTGGGAATTCCTGCAGCCAGGAGCTCCATGACGAAGGAAGAGCTGCTTCCCTTAGTCTGCCTTGAACCTGACTCCTGCTGGCATCATTCACATCCCCTAAATCCTGCTCTGGAGGAGCTGCCACAAGACAAATCCCCATTTCGGTCTGTTTTCCCTGCAGGGATGAGGAGTTGCTCCTGGAGATGGCTGGCAGAGCTGAATGTGGCTCTTCCTCATCCCAGGTGTATTTCATCTCCATTTTATTTTGACAGGAAGAATGTCCTGGGTCACAAGAAGTGGCTGGGTGTGTGTTCTATCCCCATCTGTCAGAGCTGGGGCAGTTCTCTGCTGTTCTTTGGGCAGTTTTCTTTATCTCTCCCACAGCCAATCCTCCCTCCAGCAGATCTCTGCTGTTCATGGCCACTGAGTGTCCCTGCAGGGCTGATCAAATTCCACCATCCCATGGGGAGATGCTCCGCCCAGGGGAGGAGCCAAGCATTCCTACCTGGATACAATCTGGCCCTGGCACACCACAGCAGCCTTTGCCCACTGCATTCCCAGAGGAGCAGCTTTCTTCTGCCCTGCATTCCCAGAGGAAGAGCAGGCCCATCTCCAGCAGCCCTGGAGCTTCAGAGGAAAACTCCACCCTTGTCCAGGATCCCTGCTCCAGCAGAACCACAGCTGGCACTGCAGGAGGGCTGAGCCCCCATGGAATGGGACTGCTGCCACCACCCTGACCCACAGGGGGCCGGGGCCTCTTCTGACTCTGGCAGTGGTTTGTTTTGTATTAATGCATTTTTATTTTAATTTTTATTTTCTTCCCTAGTAAAGAACTGTTATTCCTGCTCCCATATCTTTGCCTGAGAGCCCCTTAATTTCAGAATTATAATAATTCAGAGGGAGGGGGTTTGCATTTTCCATTTTAGGGGAGGCTCCTGCTTTCCTTAGCAGACACCTGGCTTTTCAAAGCAAGACAGAGAACAACAAATCCAGAACCTGGCCAAACCCTTCAAGTTGGGATGTTTGGTTTTTTTCTGTTCCCTGCTCCAGGTCAGTGAAGCCATGGCTGGGGCACAGCAGAGGAGGAAAAAGGAGCATCCCAAGGTGGGAACCGTCACTTTCTTGGGCTTTGGAGCTGCCACTGTCCCACTGTGGCACTCAGAGCATGGAAAAGCTGCTTGCCAAGCAAGGGATGAGCTGCCAGAAGAGTCTGTGAGCTGGGAAAAGTAAAAGAGCCCTGGAAGGACAAATTTCCCAGGAAAAGTGTGGGGTTTGTGGAGGGAGAGGTGCAGCAGCAGCTCCTTGTGCTCTGTAATTACCAGCAGGGAACAGAGCTGAGACTGGGAGCTGCTTTCATCCGGCAGAAAAAAACCTGGAGAATCCAGTGGAGGCAGGAATTAGCAAAAACTGAGATGTAGGATGCAAATAAGGCTGGAGATAATTAACAGCCTCCCTAATGAGTGAGGCTCAGCCACTGAGGAGAGCCCGGGTTCAGGTTCTGCCTCTGGTCCTGCCACAGGGCAGGGCTGGTGCCCAACCCCTGGGAGCTGAGCTGGGATTTGCCTGGATCTGGGAAGACCCAGGAAGGTCCTGACCAGGGCATTTTCCACCACACAGACTCCAAACTCCCAGCTCAGCTTCACAGGAGGAGCCACACAGACTCAAACCCTTTTAAAATCAGGGAATCACAGAAGATTCTGAGCTGGGAGGGACCCCCAGGGATTATGGAGCCCTCAACACCCCAAAATGTCCCCCTGTGCCTCAGAGCAGTTGTCCCAGCGCCCCTGGAGCTCTGTGGCTGTGACCTGGGGCTGTCCTGCTGCCAGCAGGGCCCAGTTACCCCAGCCCTGAGACAGAGGGGACATCAAAGGTGGCAGTGTGCCATCCCAGACAGAGGGGACATCAAACTGTGAGTGTCTCACCCCGGACAGAGGGGACATCCAAGCTGGCAGTGCCCCAGCCCTGGCACTGGTGGCTGTGCTGAACTGGCTGTGCCAGTGCCAGGGCTGCTCCGTGGCTGTGTCCCATCCTGGGCTGTGTCCCACTGCTCTTCTGGTGGTTTAAGTGCCAATTTTGATGATTTTCTCTCAGCTCCTGCCTTGCAGAGATGGCAAATCTGCACAGGGCGCCTTTTGCCCCATTAATTTCATGGCCTGCAGCAGGTCAAGGTTGATTTCTTTCCCAGATCAAACATGGGTTTAGGCGTGACTCTGTGTGCTGCTGGCCTGTGGACACCAGGGGTGTTTTATTGGCTCTGTGCATGCCTGGCTGGCTGCTTTTATTCCATAATAAAACCTTTTGGCAGAGCTGTGGCTTCTCGCTGCCTCCCAATTAGGGCCGAGAACGAGCAGTGCTCGACTCTGACACAGAAGTTTATGGAAGCAGCCCAGAAACACAGGGAGACCTCCAAGAACAATGCAGGCAGAGCTGCTGGCTGCTAATGAGGAAGAAATGAGTTATTTTTAGCTCCCCGAGAAGGTGGAAGGTGACAAAAACCAACAGAAGAACAAAGAAAATCCAGGGGCCAAGCAAAAAAGTGATGCCAAAAATAAAAAGAGCGAGGTGATTTTCTGCAGGGTAATTCCTACAGGAATGGGGAGGAGGGGCCCAGGTGTGAGGGGGCTCAACTTGAGAATTTTCTTGGACCAGGGAAGATCTGGAAAATCTGGGGAGAGCTGAGGCCCCCTTGGGCTGGAGCAAGAGCAGGAGCAGGGCTGGGGGTGCAGCCAGCAGAGAGCTCAGCTTGTGAGCAGGGGAAGCTCTGCCAGGCTGCCCTGGTTTGAACAGACAGGTGTCTGCTAAGGAAGGCAGAAGCCTTCCTTGAAATGGAAAATGCAAACCCCCTCCCTCTGAATTATTATAATTCTGAAATTAAGGGGCTCTCAGGCAAAGATGTGGGAATTGCAGTAACAGTTCTTTACTAGAGAAGAAAAAAAAAAAAACAAAACAGCACTGGCAGAGTCAGAACAGGCCCTGGCCCCCTGTGGGTCAGAGTGGTGGCAGCAGTCCCATCCCATGGGGGCTCAGCCCTCCTGCAGTGCCAGCTGTGGTTCTGCTGGAGCAGGGATCCTGGACAAGGGTGGAGTTTTCCTCTGAAGCTCCAGGGCTGCTGGAGATGGGCCTGCTCTTCCTCTGGGAATGCAGGGCAGAAGAAAGCTGCTCCTCTGGGAATGCAGTGGGCAAAGGCTGCTGTGGTGTTCCAGGGGCAGATTGTATCCAGGTAGGAATGCTTGGCTCCTCCCCTGGGCGGAGCATCTCCCCATGGGATGGTGGAATTTGATCAGCCGTGCAGGGACACTCAGTGGCCATGAACAGCAGAGATCTGCTGGAGGGAGGATTGGCTGTGGGAGAGATAAAGAAAACTGCCCAAAGAACAGCAGAGAACTGCCCCAGCTCTGACATGATAACAGATTACACGTCCCCAGCCACATCTTGCAACCCACTATACAGGCCTTGGGAACAGAATTCCAGTTGCCAATCCTGCATTCCTAGCAGGGGAGGAATCCTACAGTGGATGAGCTGCTGTGGGAGCAGAGCTGCAGTGCTGGGAGAAAGGACTGAGGGAAACACGGAAAGAACTTCAAGATCCCTGTGAGGGGTCCTCAAACCCTCACACCAGTGAACCCCAGTCCTGCATCCCAGTCCTGCAGCCTCCCTGCTGGGCTTATATCTCCAACAGCTGAAAAATTAGGGAACAGGCTCATCCTGTCCGCCCACAAGAAGTGGCACTTGCCCCTCTGTCCTGGGCTTGACAGAGGCTGGAAAACCAGGCTTCCATGAGATATTTGGGATAAATCCCCCTCCCAGGGGCTGCCTGTCCACCTGGGACTGGGGGATCCCACAGCCCAAGGGTCTTGTTCAGTCATTTTTCATCTCCATTCCATTTCTCTGCTGTGGAAATCAGTTTTCTAAGCTCAGTGTCCAGTTTTGAAGGACACAGCTGTGGATCATGGAATATTTGAGGCTGATACCAGTGGAAACAGGGCACAGAGATTCCCCCCGGGATGGAGGAGCCCATAAAGATTCATTCTCCTATTTCTTTTTAACGATGGAGAATTAGGGATTGAAATTCAGCAGCAGCTGTGGCCCTTTTGGCCTCTTCCCTGTGCTCCAGCAGAGAGCAGCGATTATCCCAAGCCTCCTTCCCAAGGACAGGCTGGAATGAAGCAGGACAGGATTTTTCTGTCAGCTGAGCTCCTGCTCCTCACATCAAACCCGAGGGATAATTGAGGCAAAGGGATAATTGAGGATAATGGAATTTATAAAGGACTTGGAGATCTTTGGGGAAAACATGGACGGGTTTGACCCTGGTGACATCCCAGCCCCGGTGGCTTTTCCATCCCAGACCTGGTGACATCTGAACCCTTGCGACCTTTTCCATCCCAGCCCTGGTGACATCTCAACCCTTGCGACTTTTCCATCCCAGCTCTGGTGGCTTTTCCATCCCAGCCATGCCCAAAGCTCATCCTGCAGCACTTTTGTTCAATGCTCAGCACCAAGTGGAGTTGGGGGGTGATCTTTTGGGGTTTAATTGTGCAAATTACCTAAAAACCTTCTGGTTTTCTACCTGAAAAGCTCCAAAACCTAAAATTGGACCCAAGTGAAGACGAGAAGTTCTGTCCTGTCCTGTCCTGCTCTGGGTTTGATCTTCATAGCTGCTCCCCCCAGCCTGGGATCAGAATCATTTATCAGCACTGGCTGAGTCCCAGATTTTATCTTCCATTGGTAAATCTGACATTTTAAGCTTCTTTTCAGCCTAAATCCAAACCCAAACCATCCAGATGTAAAAATTCCCCAAGGAAAAGAAACTTCCTAAAAATGTTGCTGTGGCAGAGTGGAAATTTTATCTTGTACCTGGCCAGGTCCAGCCTAAAACCTGAAGGCTCAGCCTTAAAAAGAATGGGATTTAGTTTAGGACAGCAAATGTTAAAATAATGTTTTGGGAGGGGAATAAAAAGGTAAAATAATATTTTTGTTCTTTCCTGGGTGAAAATCCCTTTGGATGAGTCATGTTTCTTGGAGACTTCTGGATGATGACAGTGTCCCCCTCTCTCTCGGACTCTAGGGTTGGGGTTGCAGGGGCATCAAAGGGATAATTCCAAATCCAGCAGAATTTTCCCACATCCTGGGGTTATTTCAGGCTGTTTGGCCCCATTCCCTGGTGCTGGAATCCACCCCTCCATCAAATATGGAAATCAAATCCAAGGTCATCCCAGGCCCTGCCCAGGAGAAGGAGAAATTTCTTGAGGTCACAGAATCCCTCCCCAAGGAGAATCCGGCCTGAGCTTGGTGCTGCAGGAGCTCCAGGATTGATCAGGAGGAGGCAACACCTCCAGTGCCTCCAGCTTTGTTCACTGTTAAATGAAATAAATGATTTATTTTTAATTAAGAGATCCAAGCAGTCCAAGTTTACATTTGCCATTCCTTCCATTCCTCATTCCTCGTTTATTTCACCAGGATCTTGCCATGGGCCTCATTCCCACATGGAGAGGAGGGGGCTGCAATCCAGGGGGATGATTTAAGTGTTAAGGGATGGGGTGGGGGCCTGGCATAGGTCCCTGCTCAGCTGCTGTGGCTCTGGGGACACCTGAGCTGCTGGGACAGTGCAAAGCCCAGCTCAGAGAGGCCAAGCCAGCACTTTCTCCAGGTGTCCCCTGTCCCCAGCACTTTCTCCAGGTGTCCCCTGTCCCCAGCACTTTCTCCAGGTGTCCCCTGTCCCTAGCACGGGGTCCTTGTTCCTTTTCTCTGCTGGAAAAAGCAGCTGGCACCTATTCCAGAAAATCAGCGTTTCCAAAACCGAGGTGTTGGGTGGAAAAGCAGCGCCTGAAGGGGTCGGGAGGTGCCGCCCATCCCGCAGGGCAGCTGGGCTGGGCTCTGAGCTCTGAGCTGGGCCTGGCTAGGCTGGACTTCAGTCCCAGTTCCCAGACTGGGAGACGATAGAGGAAGCCCAAAGCTCATCCCTGTGCTCACAGGAAACTGGGGATGGATTTCCAGGCACAGCCAATCCTGGGAACATAGGAAAGCTCCAGGGAGCATCTTCTCAAATCCTGAACTCTTTGCTGGTTTGTGCCCTTTCTTTAGGGATGGGATCCCCTTTCTGCTGGGGGGAGGAGGAAGGGCCAGAGCATCCTGTGGTCCCAGGAGCCTTGGGATTCAATCCCAAACCCAGCCCTAAGGGGCTGCCACAATGGGATTTCCAACATGGAAACAAAACTTCCCTTCCCCCAACCCTAAAAAATGGGATTTTCTGAGCAGCTCAGGACCAACCCCACTCATTTGGGATCTCCAGGCCTGGATTTATGAATTCAGGTGTGAAAATATCAGATTAAAATCCCTTCTGCCAGCCCTGTGGGATAGGACATGCTCCAGGAACATTCCCTGTGGTTCCAGCCCTTTCCCAGCAGGTCTGAGCAGCCTCTCCAGGCTGATTTGGGAACCCAGGAGCTACTAAAAGTGTTTTGAGCCATACCCAGCTCATCAAGGATTCAAATGGAATCATGGCGTTTCTAATGGATTTAAGGGGGAAAAAAAATTTCCCTTCATGAATAATTTATTTACTCCACAAATTTATGGAGTGGGAAATGTGCTGTGTGAGCTGGGAAAAGTGCACAGCCAGCACAGGCAGGGGACAAGTCCCAAATATTCCCTTCATCCTGAGGGTCAGGGACATTCCAGGTGCTGCTGGCATGGAGGAAATGTCAGCCTGAGCTCAGGAACAAATCCCAGCTCTGATTTCCAGCCTGGTGCTCTGGGTGCCATCCCAAATCCCAGCCTGAATGGAAAACAGCTCCATTGTTGGGAATGCAAGGCCTGGAGCCCTCCCTTGCCCTGTGCTGTTTTTATTGTGAGCTGGCAAATCCCTGCCCTGGAGGAGTCCCAGGCTGCAGTTTGGGAATCTCACGTCCTTCCAGGAGATGGGAAAAGACTCCAGGAGATGCCTGGGAGGAGTCTCACATAAATCCTGGGAGATGCAGGTTCCATGGAAAGAGCAAAATCATCTCAGGCGTCTTCCCTGGAGGACTCTGGGGCTGCTTCCCAAGATATTGAGTGCCTAAACCAGAGAGGAAAAGGCTCTGGAAGATTCCTGGGAGGAATCTCAGGTGAATCCAGGAGAACACAATTCCCTGCCAAAGAGAAAAATCACCTGGAATAGCTTCCCTGGAGGAATCTGAGGCTGGTTTTCCACCCAGAGAGTTTGGGATGACCCAGTGGGGGCGGATGCTCCAGGAACGGCCCCACAGACAGGAATTCCTGCTGGGAAGGGTGGAATGCTGAGCTCCCCTGGCAGGGGGAGCTGGAATTGCTGCTCTTCCAGAGGCTCCTGAGTGCAGTAATTAATTTTCTCGTCATTCCTTCTTTTCCTGAGGCCGAGTTCCATCCTCCCGGGGCCCGGTGACCTCTCCCTGCCCTGGGAGCAGGGTCTCCATGAGCCCCAGGGCAAAGGGAATCCTGAATTTCCATCACTCCTGAAAATAAATGACATGGAATTAACGTCCCCTAATGAGCCAATTTGTCACTGCTGCCAGCCTGGCTTTACCAGGGTGGGGGGTTAAAACCAGCACCAGGAGTTCCTATGGCTTTGCTATTCCATGTTAAAGGGTGGATTTTTCCATGAAGGAATTTACTGGGAAAGCAGGGAGACAGTGGGGGATGGATCCAAGGATGAACACAAAGGAATAAGGCACTGCCCATCAGCTGTGGGGACAGCACAAGAAATTTGGGATTTTCCTGCACCCAGGAATATGCAGACAGGAATTATTAGAGCCTTTCACACAGTACCAGTGGCACAGCTGCTGATTGATTGGAAAAACTCAGTTTCCAATGTTTTTGGGAACAGGGGATGGAAAATCTACCACGAAAGGGCTGTGCAGAGCTAGAACTGGGATGAGATTAAATTTCCTCAGAGCTGTCACTGTCGGGCCAGGGTCAGAGAAAAAATGTCATTTTTAATGTTAAAAATCCTGGGAAAATATGGAACTCTCCATATTTATATATTTAAATTTGGGAAATATACACCTGAATATTCAACTTTTTATTCCCCAATCCCACAGAAGTTTATATTGAAGGAATTTAAAAAAAAAAAGTTTTCTGCAGTTTTTTGATTTTTCTTTTTTAATGAGAACCTCAGAGTTTTCAGCTTCTCTGGAAAATGTCACTGAAATTAGCAAGGAAAGTTTTTATTGGAATAAAAAAATGAAGCAACCCCATGTTTTCCAATAGGGAATGGATCCCTTGGATAGGCAGACACCCTAATTCCCAGGAATTCACTGAGAACAACCTCCAGCGGGTTTTCTGCTGGAAAGAGGAGTTAAAACATCAACTCAGGGCTCCCCATGAGGCTTCAGGGGTGAATTATTGCTGCCATTAATCCATCCTTGGCTTTGCAGGGACATCCATGGGATAGGGAAGAGGGAAGGCAAAAGTTCCCCCACGGGACCAGAGAGGCTGGAATCCTTCCCCACCTTCACAAACCTTTGCTCCCAGTTTTACATGGAAAAACCCAAATGCTGTGGAAGGGCAGAGCCTGATGAAGGGTTTGCTCCCAGTTTTCCAAAGAAACCAAATCCTCTGGAAGGGCAGAGCATCGTTGAAGGATTCCAGGAGGAAAAGCAGCTCAGCCCCCAGAGCCACAGGAACTCGGGATGCTCCTCTGAAGGCCAGGGACATGGTGAAGCACCACAAGGTGAAGACAACTCTTCAGCTAATTAAAGTTGAAAAGAGGGTACATTTATTCCAGCACTGGACACATGGTGAGTAACCTTCCAAAGACATGTGTAAAAAAGTCACAAACTCCTGCTCTCTATTTATCTGAAAAGGTTTTACATATTCAAATGGTTTCCAGGATGGTCTCTATAATGCTGTCCTGGGTTGACTATATGATGCTTTTATCCCCAGTCATCTTGTTTTGTTTATACTGAATAATAAGTTTTACACCTTTAAGACTTGTTCCAGAGAGTGAAGTGGGGAGGGAAGAAGCACGCAGTTTGTTTTCAGACACTGCACTCACTCCTCCCCATTCCTGCTCCTGGACTGTGTTCTCTGTGGATGGACAGACAGCAGGACAGAGCTCTCTTTAGCTTTTAGTTAGTTTTAGCTAGCTGAGGCAAAGAAGTTCCCTGGACTGTGGTTTTTCTTTTTCTTGGACCTGTTCAAGCCTGCTCTGGCCTGAACACCCAGCAGAGCAGCGGCAGCTCCACCTGTGGCCACCGGGCCGGGCCTGGGCCGCGGCATTCCCAGCACCGGAGGGACTGACCAGAGACTGAGTGAGCCAAGCTGCAGCCCGGGGAGGGGACTGTTCTGAGTTTGCCATCTCTTTTTGGAGCAGCAAGAGGTTTTACTGTTTCATATTGTTAGGGTTCTATTGTTTAATAAACAGGGTTTTTTCCACTCTTCTCCAAGGAGGTATTTTCTCCCGAACCGGTTGCAAGGAGGGGCCAATTGAATCTGCTTTTCTAGAGGAGCCCCTTTGGGGGTTATCTCCCAAATTTGCCCTGAACCAGGACAAATGCCTATTACATAAACATTAGCTCTCACCTCATATTATTATTAGCTGAATGTCCATTGGCTGCACAATTGTTCTCTTTAATTTGTGGATATTCTCTGTTCAGTCGAAGAAAGAACAGAGATAATTTCTCCCAGGCTGAGCCTGGGAAGCTTAGAGAAAAGAATTAAAACAATTATTACCTCTCTTTCTGCACCTGTTGGTTATAGAAGTTGTTTTTCAGAATGGGTTATTCTTAGTTCACCAATGGTGTCAGGGGTGTTTTCTTTAGGACCAATCAGGTCTTACCTTAGTGAGTCTTGTTATAAAAGACGGGTGATTTTCTATTAAAGCTCTCTTGTTGCCTTCTGAAGTCTCGGAGTCTTTGTTCCCATTCTTGACTCAACAGTGACATTAATTGGGTTGGTGGGCTTCTGGGGAGGAAGTAAGATGTCTTCCTCATGGTAAATTCTTCACCCATGTCAAGCTGGCAGGGCTCCTTGGCCTGCTGGTCACAGTCCAAACCTCCTCTTATTCTTAGAATCCAGTGGTATTTATGGCTCCTGCACCCTTACAATACTTCATATGTTCTGGTTTAGGGCAAATTTGGGAGAAAACCTCCAAAAGGAGCCCCCCAGAAAGCAAATCCACATGGCCCCTCACCCCAGCTGGTTTGGGAAGAATTTCCTCTGAGAGAAGTGGAAAAACCCTGTTTATTTAACAGGCAAAGCACTCCCCAGCACAAAAACTGAACAATACCAGCTGACAAAACTCATTTGCCGCTCTGAAGAGATGACAAATTCAGAAAGTCTCTCCAGTGGGTGGTCGCTCTGTTATCAGTCCCTCTGGCACTGGGAAAGGCTGCTGCCCAGAGTAGACCCCAGTAGGCCACAAAATGCAAGCCCTCAGTGCTCCCCAGCTCCCAGTCTGGAGCAGGTTCAAAGAGTTCCAAGAAAAGGGAAAGAAAAAAAAAACAGTCCAGGGAAAACTTCTCTGCCTCAGCTAGCTAAACTAACTAAAATACAATGGAGCACCATGTTCTGCCCCATCCATGCCCAGATGCCACAGTGGAGTTCTGTGTTCCAGCCGAATGTGGAGGAGTGAGTGCAGTCCCTGATAACAAACTCCGTGCTTCTTCTTCTCCCCACCTTCACTCTCAGAACCAGTCTTGGAGGCACAGAATAGAATATCCAGCATAAACAGAACAGACGATTGTCTGGATACAAGCATCCTAACGTCACCCTAGGACAATGTATATCTGTCATTCCCAACCTCGTTTCAGTTATCTCTGCCTGGTATCAATTAGTTTCCTTGTTAAGCTCTAATCTTTGCTAACAACATTTCTAACTTAACCCTTTGACTCAGTGGGCGACCCCACAGGAACTCTGGGATAACTCTGGAGAAGTCTGGAAAAAGGTCAGAGCACGGTCAGGAATGATCTCCCTCCACTGCAGCTCCTGGCTCCCTGGGAACATCCTCTCATCCCTGCAGCTTTCCCAGAAATCCATCGGAGCCTCCTTGGAAACATCCTCTTACTCCTGCAGAGCTGAATCCATGTCAGTTTTGGGGGTTTAAAAGGGGTTTTTTTGTTTGTTTTGTTTTTTGGTTTTTTTTTTTTTTTTTGTTAAGGTTGGGATTGAAGGTATTTGAGATGGTATTTTGTTTAGGTTTAGATGTTTATTATTTTTTATTTATAAGTTGTGAGTTTTATAGTATTTTACTAGTAAGTTATAAAATGGTTAACTAATTTTATAAGGTTTTTTAAGGTTAAATTATTTAATTAAGAAATTATACTTAAATTATTTTTATTTTTAACTTAATAACTAATTACTCGTAGTCCACAATGCGGACTTCTTTGTCTAATTATAAAATATTACTTAAACTTATAATGAAGAAGGTGAAGAAGAATAACTAGTTATTGTTTTAAAACTTTTATCTTGCTATACATATATTGTTATATTTTAAATTTTTAAAGTTTTTTACTTAGTGCTATTACACACTTTTAATAAAACTACACACCTGTAATTTTAGTGTTATTAATTAATTTTGGAGGTTTTAGGTTAAATATAGTATTTTTTTTGTGGGTCTGTGCTCTTCAGCACAGAAAGCTTAAAATTCTTAAAACTTGCTGGCCTTGGAAACCTGGAGGGCAGAGAAGAGGAACGAGGTGAATTTCTGGACTGAATTCCTGGAGGTGAATTCCCAAGGCACCCAGGGATGGAATTCCAAGGACCCTGTGGCTGCTCCGGGCTCATCCTCGCGCAGTTCAGTGGCAAAAGGCCAGGGATGAAGATCAAAAGCAAAGAAGGAAAAGGAGGAAGCAGGATTAGGATTTATCAGGATATTTCCCAGCTCCTTGAGGGCTTTTTCCTGTTTATTGCAGGAATTTTTCCTTTCTTCGAGGCTCTGCCCAATATTTCAATCTCCAGGGTGTCCAGTTCTTGTCTCCGTCTCTCCTTCAACAGAAACAACACAAACAAAGAAACAAAACCAAACCAAGACAAAAACTCCAAAAATCCCCCCACCAAAAAAAAAACCCCAAAACCCAAAATCCCCAAACCAACCAAAAAAACCCCAAGAAAAATCCCATTAAAAACAGAAATCCTGCTTTTTTTACAGCCTTTTTTCCCCCCTTGCAGGAGACACCGAGGCTCAGCCACAGAGATGATTCCCCTTCTCTGGGCACAGGGAGCAGCAACATTCCCAAAGTTCTTCCATCATTCCCACCCCATTCCCTGGGCTGCTCCAGGGCAAGGAAATCCTGAAATCCACCCAGAACGTCCTAATTTCAGCCAGGATTTATGGATCCCAAGGGAATGCTGTGCCCCAGAGCCATTAACATTCCAGGGGAGTGAAAACTTCCAGCCTAAATCCGCTGGAGTTGGGATGTCAGGAGCATTTCCACGGTTGAGAGCAGGAGAGGCGATTTCAGTCCTGAACACAACAACTTCCATGGAGTTTAAATCCAAAAGTATCCTCTTTTCTCTTTCTCTTTTTTTTTTTCCTCTTTTTTCTTTATTTTTGGACTCTCACTTTGAAGGAGAAGAAAGGAAGAAGGGACAACATCAGTGCTGATCCCGTCATTCCAATCCTGGGATGGAATTGGGGTCAGGATGTTATTAATCATTTCAAAGGGAATTTTATCAGTCATTTAATACTCCAGGAGCAAGGAGAGAAATGTCAAGGAGAAGGAAGACACATTCCAGAGGCAACATCGGGAATATTGGACCTCCTGCTCTGGGACTTATAGCAAGGAACAAAGATTTTTCCTCATAAGAGTTAATTAATTCCTAATGAGTTTCTGGTGGGAGTCGCCAAGTCAGGTCAGGGTTTCCTGGGATTTATCTCCAGGTGAGAGCCATTCCTGCATTCCCGAGGGGCTCATCCCAAATCCAGCAAACAATCTAGTCCCATCCCACCTTCCTCCTGGGAGAACCAGCCTGGAAAAATGGGAATGATGCTCTGACCTGCTCTAGCAACAACACAACCTCATCCCAAAGATGGAATTCTGGAGCTAAATAGAAAAGCCCTGGAATCCTTGGGGAACCACCAAAGCCCCTGAACCACCAAACCCTCGGGGAACCCACCCTGTGGTATTCACATTCTCTGAACAGAGAGAGACATAATTCTTTCTCCCAGGATTTTTCCTGGGGAAGGCAGTGAGAAGGTCAGAGAAGAGAAAACAATTCTTGTCTCTACTTGCTGCTCCTGTTGTGTGGCACATGTGGAATGTGTTACGGAGATTGTTTACCCAAAGTGTTTTGTTAACTGGATTCTGCTGATGGTTGTTTGGATTGATTGGCCAATTGGGTCAAAGCTGTGTCCTGACTGTCTCCAGACAGTCACTGGTTTTTCTGTAGTATCTCTTTAATATAGTATAGTATTAGTGTAATACAGTATAGCTTAATAAGACATTGTTCAGGTTTCTGAAATCATGGAGTCAGAGCACATTATTCCCTGTGTTGGAGTCGCCCTGCGTCAATACCCCCCAAACTCCTGAATTCCTCCATGTTCCAAAGTGTCCTCACACAATTTGTCACCCAAATCCTCAAACAGCACAGGAATAGCCACCAACATTCCCACAGAATTCCCAGAATCACAGAATGACCAGGTTGGAAGAGACCTTCAAGACCATCGAGTCCAACCCAGCCCCAACACCTCAACTGAACCCTGGCACCCAGTGCCACATCCAGGCTTTGTTAAACACACCCAGGGATGGTGACTCCACCACCTCCCCAGGCAGAACATTCCAGAACTTTAGCACTCTTTCCATGAAAAACTTTTTCCTAATATTCAACCTGTATTTCCCTTGGTGCAGCTGTGTGCTCTGGTTCTGTCAGTTCCTGGAGAAAGAGCCCAGCCCCAGCTGAGCACAGGCACCTTTCAGGAGCTGTGCAGAGTGCTGGGGTCACCCCTGAGTCTCCTTTTCTCCAGGCTGAGCACCCCCAGCTCCCTCAGTGGTTCCTCACAGGGTTTGTGTTCCCAGCCCCTCTCCAGCCTCGTTGCCCCCTCTGGACATGCTCCAGCCCCTCAATGTCCTTCCCAAACTGAGGGGCCAGAGCTGGATGCAGCACTCAAGGTGTGCCCTCAGTGCCAAGCACAGGGGCAGAATGACCTCCCTGCTCCTGCTGGTCATGCTGTTCCCAATCCAGGTCAGGAGCCATTGGCATTCTTGGCCACCAGGGCACACTGCTGGCTCATGTTCAGCCGGCTGTTGACCAGTACCCCCAGGAATGCCAGCAGGATCCACCCAAGGACATCCCCCACGGAAGGGGGAGCTGAGGCTTTTATTTGGGAATAATCACTGGCATTTGCAGCCAGCTGAGCTATTTATAGAAACCAAATAAAACAAATCCCGGCTCCTCACGCCTCGTTCTCCTTCATCCCGTTCCATTTGCTGCTGGAGGCAGCGGGAACCCGGGGCCATTGGGATCAGAGGTGTTATCCACAGCTGGGAACTGGGTTAGAATCCAAAGGAATGAAATCAGGCCAAAAATAGCTCAGCTCCCACCTGAGATGAGGCCGTGGGCACCAATTCCAGCACAGCTTCCACTGGGAATTTGGGGAATTGTTACCTGTTCCCAAGCTCTGCCTCCTCTGGATTTACACCCCTTTCCTCAGCACCAGGATTTTGGGATTATGGGAATATCATGAATAATTTTACATATNTATGGGAACATCATGAATATATATATATATATATATATATATATATATATATATATAATGCAATATAAAAATGTATAATATATAAAATGTATTATAAAATATATAATGTGTAATAATTTCAATGTATTTATTAATAATTATTAATATAACATAACAATAATAAATCATTATATTATATTATATTATATATGAAAAATCTGGGAAGAGGGATTTAGTGAAAATATCAGTGCTGAGCACCTCTGGGAGTGTGAGAGTGGGAATGAAGAGGTGATTTGGGATGGCGATGTTATCCATATTCAGTGCTTTGCTTGGGAATAGGGATGGGTTGGAAATCCTAGCCCTGTGTGACCCAAGAAGAAATTCCTCCCTGCTCCCCGTCAATCCCAGCTGGGAGCAGGAATCTCCTGCTCATCCTGCAGCCTCTGGAAGCCCCACTCAGCTCCTGCCTTTCCTCCAGGAAAATCCTGGGGGAATTTTCCATGTCCTCAGCTCATTCCCACCGCTCCTCTGTGGCCCTGCAGGGCTCAGGGCACTGGGCCCGGCTCAGCAAAGCCTCTCCTCTCCCTGGAAATTCCCAGCCCTCATCCTTCAAAGGTCTTTCCCCATCCCAGCTCCTCCAGGCCTCCAGGGAGGCAGAGAAATCCCCCACAGGAAACCCGGCAGAGAGGATCTGTGCTCTGAGCCCTCATCCCACCAGATTTCCAGGCATTTTGCACTTTCTGGGAGCCACAAACCAGCAAATCCATGAGGAATATCCCAGTGCCCTGGGTTTACTGGGATTCAGGATGTCCTGGTGACACTCTGGGAGTTGTCACCCTCTCCTGAACCCCACACGCCCCTGAGCACACTCAGTGACCCCAGAGCTGCCAGGAGCAGATCTGCAGCCTCACAATTCCAGCTGTTCCATCCTGAGGAGCCTCTGGAGTCCTTGGATACAAAAAGTTGCAGGCCCAGAGCCAAATCACCCCCCAGGCCACAATTTCTGGGTTTTTTTAGGGAAATTGGAGTGGAATTTATCTCTGCAAATCTCCCCAGAAAACCCAGCTCTGTGCCAGGCTTATCTCAGCCCGTTTCCTGTACCTCCCATAATGGGGTTTATTTATGGCCTCCTCAGAAATAAACCACATTTTAAAGCCATTTCCACAAGATCAGCTCTGCTTCTCCAGCAGATGGATAAATAATGATAACACAGCTCCAAACACGGTTCAGATCCAGGGTTTTGGCAGCGTGGAACTGCAGGAGCCTCTGCAGATGTTCCACCTCCGTGGGCAGCACATGGAGCCTCTTCTCAGAGCACAAAAACTCCTTTGAGCCCAGAGGAGGGGCTGGAACTCCAGCCCTGCCTCTAGGGAATGCTGCTTCCACCCCAACACCAATCCCACCATCGCTCTTTATCTCTCAGTATCAGCACCTGCCTCTCCGGAGGTGCCAAATGCTTCCAGAGCCTCTGGAAGTGGCACAAACCCATCCCGTGGCAGCGCTGACAGCGGGGCAGGGGCTGTGTTCCATGGAGGGGATGGGGCCCAGTGGGCAGAGCCTGGAAAAACTGAAATTCCAACACTCACATAATTATGATCTAGTCATATGGGATAATTATTAAACATCCCTGCAGAGCTGGGGTCACTCTCTGAGCAGCACAGAGGGGAAATGTCCCACTCCTCAGCCACTGAGTCCCAGTCCTGATCCCAATCCCAGAGCTCAGGGAGAACTGTGGCTCCAACACCTCCCCAGCCCTTCAATCCCAATCCCAATCCCAGAGCTCAGGGAGAGGGATGGCTCTGACACTTCCCCAGACATTCCTAACAGGATCCCATGCTGTCAGCCAGCTGCTCTCCTCACTCTCAAATGGATTTTATTCCTACAAATTGCCTTCCCAGGAGGCTGCCATGAATATGCATTTTCCTGCTCTCCCTATTAACTCTAGGATATCTCCATCCATCCCAAACTTCCCTGATAACTCCAGTGCTCCTGTGGATTCTGCCTGGGCAGGGCAGGGCAGGGAGGGAGGCAGCGGGAATTTGCATTCCGCAGGATTTATCCCTGTGCTGGTGGTGCGAGAAAAATGATGCTCACTTCCAAAAATGTAAAAGGTTTATTAAAACCTTATCAAAAACACAACAGCAGACTGAATAGAGAAAATATTACAGCACCAGGAGTAGAGGATTTCCCCACCATGTGCTCACCCACACCATGGAGGTTTCACCTTTTAACCCTTTGGTCCCTCCCAAAGTTCTGTCCATCGACTCCTCCTTCCCTGCCCAGTGCTGGAGATCACTGCCTGACACCTTGATTGGGGGTCAGCTGTTGCCATGGTAACAAGTGACCCTCCCAAATGTCCCAAACCCAGGGCACCCCTGATAACAACACAAGGGGGGTAAAACACAACTATGAATCTGTAAAACTTCTCCTGACATCTATACAGGATATTTGCCTTTTAATTGTGGGAGTCACCCGTGGCATTGCTCATCTGTCACAGTGGGAAGCCCCACAGGGCTGGGCTTGTCCCCGTGGATGGAGGGGGGACACTGGGAATGTGCCAGTGGATCCTCAATATCCTCCTGGGACTGCTTGGAGTGAAGGGCAGAATTCAGATGAAACAATAAAAATGTAGGAGGGTATTGAAGAAACCTAAAAGCCAGTTTGGGACTTGGGGTTTAGCTTTGCCTGTGCTGCAGAAGTTTTGGGAATGTGGGTGGATCCTGGGATGTCTCTGCTTCCTTCCTCCCATCCCACTGCTGCTTCGTGGAAAGGATGGGCAGGGCTGTGGGAAGGGTGGAGGGGGACTGGGGACAAGGCCTGGAGGGACAGGACACAGGGAATGGCTTCCACTGCCAGAGGGCAGGCATGGATGGGATCTTGGGAATTGGGAATTGTTCCCTGGCAGGGTGGGGAGGGGCTGGGCTGGAATTGCCAGAGCAGCTGTGGCTGCCCCTGGATCCCTGGCAGTGCCCAAGGCTAGGCTGGACATTGGGGCTGGGAGCACCTGGGACAGTGGGAGGTGTCCCTGCCATGGCAGGGGTGGAGTGAGATGGGATTTAAGGTCCATTCCCACCCAAACCAGTCTGGGATTCCATGAAATCACCGAGTCCCTTAAAAATCCCTTTCCATGGGTTGAAGCTGCAGCTTTTGCCCAGTTTGAGGTTCTTTAATCTTGCTTTTCCCCCATGTTGTTCCACCTGGGACAAAGGCACCACTCGAGGCTGTTCCTGCTGACGACCCTGTGACTCCCTCCTGAGCTTCCACTGAGCATCATCAAATCCCCCCAGTCAACAGCAGCAATTAGGGCCCTGCTGAGCATCCCGGAGGTGTGACAGTGACACCCTTTAATGGGTGACCAAACTCCCGTGGCTGTGACAGTGACACCTTTGAGAGGTGACCAAACCCCTGTGAGCAAGAAGCTCACTTCCAGAAGTAGCAGGAAGAGATGGAATCATCCTCCTAAAAACGTCAGGACATTTTTGTGACATTGTCCCCCTCTCTCTGTTCTCATTCTGATTTTTACCCTTTTTTTTCCAATTCCCCTCCACTTGATTTCTCCCTCTGGACAGCCGGGTCCTGTTCACAGCAGATTTGTGGCTGTTTGGGTTGGGTGTGATGGAATAAATCCTGCTGGGATTGATGTTTGGGGAGCTCTCAGGGATTTTATTTCATTCTACATGGCTGGGTCTCTGCCTGGGCTCAGCATTTCCCTGTTGGAATTGTCCAGGTGTCTGTCAGGAGGGCTCAGCAGCCTGAATTCCTCCCTCAGCCGGAGTTTTGCTCTTTTTTCCCCCTGATTTATTACTTAAAACCCCCAAAGTGATGCCAGCCATGGGCATGGTGGGCGCTCCATGGATTTATGGACACCCAGGAGCTAGATTTCTGACCCAGGACAGGTGAAAACTTTTTGATCTTCAGCTCAGGTAAATTTATTTGAGGCTCTCTGAGATCCCTCCTTGCTCTGCCCTGACCACATCTGGCTGGGCAAAGAACCCTCCAGGATGGCCAGCACTGATCCAGCCTGGATCTGTCAGGATTTTCAGGAAAATCTTGCTCCAAAACTCTCTGATTTCTGCACTGCTGTTGTTCCCATCCCATGGGAAGGGGCAGGGCTGTGACATTTCCTCCTCCACTCGGGAGGTGACAGCACAAAGCTCCAGTTTGGGCACAATTGAATTAAACGCCAGTTTTAACAGATGTTGGGGTTTTATTGGCTCGGCAAGGCAGAGCTGAGAGGAGATCGTTGGAGCTCTGCTCTACCAGATGAATCCACAGCAGTGCCCGGTGCTTCTCCAGGCTCTGCATCACTTGAATTTTAACCTTTTTGGGATGTGTGGCACTCCTGGAGCCGAGAGAGCTTTTTCCCCTACTGCAGGAACCCCTGAGCAGCAGCGAATGCCCCAGGAGCAATTTCCCCTTCCACCTTCTGAATATTTTGAAAGTGGAAAGGCAAAGGGGGTGAATTTAAATGAAAGGAAGGAAAATTATCCCCCCCAGTCAGCTCAGGCCCGGCTCCCCATCCCTCCTGAGCCATCTGAGCAACAGGTGCCCAATTTGGAAAATTGCAGCAGCCCCAACAAAAATAAACCCAGCAGGGGACGAGCAGAGCTCTGCTGCAATTCCCGAGGCTGCCACGGACAGAGCTGGGGCGGGAGGAGGAGGAAAAATCCATTATCCAGCTCCTTGTGTGTATTCCAGAACCTGGGAGGACCTTGATTGCAGAGCCAGGGCGAATCTGTCCCTCGCTCTGAGCGTTATCTGGATGGCTCCGATAATCTCTGCAGATAAACCAACAATTCTCCTCTGGCTGCGGGGTTGTGGTGGCTGAACACCCATCAGAGGTGACAATAATTCTTCAGTTTGAACCACCAGTGTTCCCAAGGAGGGCTCCAGGGGCAGATAGCCTGATGGATATTCAATTATCAGCAAGGAAAGCTGATAGGGAATATTTATTTATCGCAGAGCGATTCTCCATCAAAAGGTGATTGGGGAAAGGAGGGGAAGTTTTACCACTGAGGAAATCCAGTCCATCGAGGCAGAAACTGCTTCTTTTTCTCCATTAAAAAAAACCCTGGAACAACAACAAACCAGGAAATCTCACAGCGTTTGGACGTTTAGAGCAGCTGGGGTTGAAAACTGCTTGGAATCTTTTGAGGAATTGTTCTTTGTCTGAGGAGAGGAACATTCAGCTCCAGCTTCAGTGGAAATTAAACATCTGACCCAAGGTGGGTGTTGTTACAGCAGCAAAAAGTCCCGTTCTTGGGATGGGAAAAATCCCCTGCTTGGGATGGATGTGCCTCATGCCCCACCTGAGCCCCTTCCCACCCCCTGGAAAGGCTGAACCTCTCCAAGGTGCCAATTTCTCCATGGGCAGGAACAGGATCCCAGAGTTCGGAGAGTTCTTATAATGGAAAAACCTGGTAAAAATAATGGAATCATCAAATTATTGAGGTTGGAAGAGAGCTCCAAGGACATCAAGTCCCAGCTGTGTCCCATCCCCACCCTGTCCCCAGCCCTGAGCTCTGAATGCCACATCCAGGAATTCCTGGGACACCTCCAGGGATGGGCACTCCAGACCTCCCTGGGCAGCCCCTGCCAAGGCCTGAGCTCCCTTTCCATGGGGAAATTCCTGCTGGTGCCCAGCCTGAGCCTGCCCTGGCCCAGCCTGAGGCCGTTCCCTCTCCTCCTGTCCCTGTTCCCTGGGAGCAGAGCCCGACCCCCCCGGCTGTCCCCTCCTGTCAGGAGTTGTGCAGAGCCACAAGGTCCCCCCTGATCCCCCTTTTCTCCAGGCAGGGATGTGCCAGGCCATGAAATCCAAGGAATTGAGAATTCCTGAGCTCTCTGGGCTGGATCTCGGGCTCTCCCACCGGTGACAGCGCAGGGATTTCGGGGAGCTCTGCCCCCTGTCCCAGCCTGTCCCACATCCCTGCAGCACCCGCATCCCACCCTGGGCTCCTCATCCCCCGATCCCTCCTCCCGCTGGCTCCAAGGAAAGCTCCGGGAGCCGTTTTGGGGTGAGATTCCAAGGACTCGCGTTTCCAGGCTGGGATCGCTCCTGCAGGCGCCTCCTTCCCCCTCTGCTGGTGAGGGGCTGCGGACACCACCTCACCCTCCAGGCAGGAATATTCCCCTGGAAAAGGGGGAAAGTGCGTTTGAGAGCGGACTTTTAGAGCAGGGACCCATCCCAAATAAATCCCGCTGTAGAAATCCCAGGGGAGCAGCTTTAGGGCAAAATCCAAGGAAGAATAAAATCAAAGCAAGTGGAAAACCTGGATTTTGCTGGAGTCAGGAGGGATGGAACCTAAGGAATCTCTTCCAATCATGATCGGTAATTGTGTTGTTAATTACCCATTGATTTAATGAGCTCGTGTCACCACTTGACTCCCACCAATTGTGTCACAGCCGTTCCCGGGATCAGTGACACCAGAGCTGCTCCACGAGGGGACTTGGCCTTGCCAGGGGTGGCTTCAGGCTGGAATCCCTCACAATTCCTGCAAACACAGGGTCCTGCAGCCTTGCCAAGGCTCATTAGGGCCCCTGGACAATTGGATATTTTTATCTGAGATAATTAAGTAATTATTGCATGTAATGGAGAGAGAGGTCAGTTGGACCCAGGCTGCTTCTATTTCCATTGTGGCAGGAAAAATGAATATTTCCATGGATTCCTTTCTCCTTTCTCCTTTCTCCTTTCTCCNCATTCAAATTCCAGTTATAAATTATTTCCCTCTGTCCATTTGGTGCCAAATTAACCTCGACAACACCAAAATATCAGTGAAATAAAACTAGCCAAAGAAGTCCCTGAGCTGGGATTTCATTCCCAGGCTGACGCAAACTCTTCCCCCGCACCGGCAATGTCGAATCCATCTCCGGCCTCTACCGGGGCTGGGAGGGATCCTTGGGCTGTTCCCGGGTGTCCCGAAACGGGGAGGATGCTCAGCCCCGGTCCCGCTCCCGACCAAACCTCGGGAGCCTCACGGGTGCTTTCCAGAGCTTGGATCTCCCTCTTGTGGCTGTACCTCGCGGATTCGGGATGGACATTCCGGGCTGGGAACCTCAGAGGTTTGCGGGGAGAGGGGCCGGAGCTCCCTGGGTGCTTGTGCCCTGATCCATGGAAAAGGGGCTTGGAATTCTTTTAATTCAAATTAATTCTAATTCTAATTCTAATTCTAATTCTAATTCTAATTCTAATTCTAATTTTAATTTTAAAATTAATTTTTAGAGTTTTAATTCTTATTTTTAAAATTGTTTAATTGTTTAATTGTTTAATTTTTAAAATTCTTTTAATTCTATACTTCTTTGAATTCTTGGTTTTTTCCTACTGAAATTCTGCTCAGTTTCTGTCCTGCTGGATCCAGCCCCTGGCTCAGGGAATATCCAGGGACCCAAACTCGGGCCTTTTCTGCATCACCCCCATTTCCACAGTCATTCCCTGCAGCAATGCAGAATGGTTTTTTGGGATCATAGCAGCAGAGCTGGGAAGGAACATTCCCACTGAGGAGAAATCCAGGATATTCCCAAGAAAAAGGGGGAAAAGGAGAAAAAAAGGGCAGCAAATAAACCCAAACAAAAAAAGAGTTATAAAATGTGAAGAATTAAAACAGAAATCCTGGCTCAGGTTATCCAGAGCAGCTGTGGCTGCCCCTGAATCCCTGGAAGTGTCCAAGGCCAGCTTGGAATGGGATGATCCATAAATTTCCTCCCGGCCCAGCCCACTCTGGGCTCTCTCAGGGGTTTCCAGGCCAGCCCCTCGCGGCCCCTCTGACACTGGTGGGATTCTGCTGCATCCCAGGAACATCTCCCACCCCTCTCTGCTTCCCATCCCACTGAAATTCCCACATTTCCTTTGCACCTCGAGCTGTTCCCTCAGATCCTTTCCCAGCCCCGCTTTTCCTATTCCAGTTCTCAGCTGGCAGCAGCTCCCGAATGGGCCAGACATGAAAATTCCTTTATTTGGGAGCGGGGACCTGCCCGGTGCCACCCCGGCCCTCGGCCGCCCTTCCCAGCCCCGGGGGGAGCCGGGATGGGGAAGGGGCGGGATGGGGAAGAGGCCGGGATCAGGATGGAGAAGGGGTCGGGATGGAGATGGGGATAGGGATGGGGATGGGGATGGGGATAGGGATGGGGATCAGGAAGGGGCCGGGATCGGGATCAGGATGGGGAAGGGGATTGGGAAGGGGCTGGAAGGAACTGGAGGTGACCAGGGCCAAACCTACCCCTGGTGCCACTGAGCAGGGGGGATGGGATTGGAATCCCGATGGGGAAGGGGACGGGATGGGGATCAGGAAGGGGCCGGGATAGCGGATCCCTCTACAAACGCCTTTCCCAATCCCTGGACCAGCCAGGAGCGTTGCCAGGGTGACGCTCCTCGTTGTCATGGCTCTGTCACTGTCACCCCCTCCCGCTGCCACCTCCTCCCGAATGTCCCTTTGATGACCGGGACATCAATGGGGTGATGGAAGTGCGGCCCTGGATGGGATCTGTGGGACACAAACCAGGAATTCCCATTTCCTGGGGGTTTTTCCCTCCCAGGGTCCCCCTGCCCGATGGCACCAGGGGTAGGTTTGGCCCTGGTCACCTCCAGTTCCTTCCAGGCACTTACAGACTGGAGAAATTTGGGATAATCTTAGATATCCTTGGCTTAAAACATGGTACGGTGGATGATGGCCCTGCTCAGAGAATCAGAGAATTAGAGAATTAGGGAACCAGGGAATTAGAGGGAAAAAAAAATTATAGAATAATAGAATAATAAAATTATAGAATCAAAATTACAGAACCATGGAATTATAGAATCGCGGAATTATAGAATCGCAGAATTAAAGAATCATGGAATTATAGAATCAGAGAATCATGAAATTGTATAATTACAGAATCATAGAAATATCGAATCATAAAATCATAGAATTGTAGAGTCAGAGAATTACAGAATCATGGAATTATAGAATCAGAGAATAATAAAATTATCGACTTACAGAACCATAGAAATATAGAATCATAAAATTATAGAACTATAGAATCAGNGGTCGTGATGGGCCCAAAATTGAGTTTTAGAGCTCAATTTCAGACTGAGGGAGAGCCCAGAGCAGCCCTAAACCTGTGATAATCCTGTCTCTGACTGGAGTTTAGGAAAAGGATCAGGATAAGCCTCATTTGATTCCAGTTCTGTGCAGATCCAGGGCAGTGACTGATCCACAAACACTCAGGAGCCAGTGAAGTTCTGGACAAGCAGGAGGACTTTTGTCACCTCCAGAGGGTCCTGAGAACTTTCCAGGTGAACTTTTCCCGTAAAACAAGGATTGCCATGGATTTCCATCTCAGAGCCACCTTGGATAGCTGAGCCCACCCTGGGATTTTTTTCTTGCTCAGCTCAGGATGGAAATTCCAGTTCTGACCTTATGAAATCCTGGGAATTCATTGAACCTCAACCCCTTTCCATGACTGGATTTCTCAGAGGATCCCAGTGCATTTCCCATCCCAGGAAGCAGCAGTGGAATTCATTTTCCTGCTGGCTCAGGGCTGGATTAGACCTGAGGGATTCGGAGTTGAGGGATCCAGGTGTGGAGCACAGCTGGATCAGATCCAGGTGTGTTCAGGGTCTCCTTGCAGTGTCGATAATGGAACACTTCGGGATCAAGATGGGAATTTGCTCCATGATTTTCTGGCTCCCAGCTCTGCTGGAATAAGTTCCTTTCCATCTGGAAAAGCTGGATTTGAAGTTGATTTGCTCCTACCACAATAATTCCTTCTTTTTTGAGGGTCCTTTGTGCTCCTTCACCGTCCCTGAACTCGGCTGCCTGCAGGGATTGTGTTCAGCTCACCCATACAAAACAATCTCAGAGCGTGAAAAATTCACTCCAAAAAATGAAAGGGTCGGGAAATGTTCAGAGTTCATGGAAAAAGGGGATTTCTGCAGGATTGCAGTCTCCCCTGGAGCTGCCCTGGGCTCCCTCACACACACAGGGCCAAAGCTCCAGCATCTTTAGGGGAAACTGGATTAAACTTGGAGCCTAAAGCCTCAGGAATAATCATCCCATGGGATCCTTCACCTCAGAGGAGCTGGGATAATTCCCTGGGTGGCAGAAATGGGAGCCTGGAATGGGAAAGGCCTGATGTAGAATTCCCACTGAAAATCCCCCTGAAGGAGTGGTGCCTTTCCTCCTTCAGGGGAGTGAGCAGAGCTCTGGATTTTAGGTGGATTTGGGGCTGATTTTGGGCTGCATCACTTCAGAGGATCTGCAAAGTCAGCAGGATAATTCCTTGAATGGCAGAAATAGGAATGTGGAATGGGAAAGGCCTGATGTGGAATTCCCATGGAAAATCCCAATGGAGGAGCGGTGCCTTTCCCTCTCCATGGCAGTGAGCAGAGCTCTGGATTTGAAGTGGATTTGAAACTGTTTGAATTTGAAGTGGATTTGAAGTTGATTTGAAGAAGATTTGAAGTGGATTTGAATCTGATTTTAAGCTGCATGCCCACTCCAGATCCTTCCAGATATCCTGGACAGGGGTTCAGAGCTGCTTTCAGGAGACCCTCAGAAGGAAGCAGAAACTCCAACCATGAATAAATGTGATTTATGGAGCACTAAGAGCCTTTTGGGAGCAGCGTGAACCATTCAAATCCAATCCAATTAGAGCCCAATCCCAATTAAACAGCTCCTGGGGCTCAGGCAGCCCCTCCCATGGCCAGGGGAGGTTCAGTTAATTCGTTTGTGGCATCAAACCCTCCCTGTGAGCAAATCCTAAAACTGTGTGTGCTGAAGGATTTGGATTAATAGAAATAATAATTACATAATTAATAGTAATAATAATTACATAATTAATAGGAATAATCAGCAGAGCAGCTTGGACTGGAATGAGGTGCAGGGAGGGTTGATTCCTGTGGCATTCCAGTGCTGGTCCTGTCCTTGGCACACAGCTCCAAACCCTTTTATCAGAGTGTGGTTTAATTAATCAGGTTTAATTAATCATGAACCAGGTGAATTTTTGGGTGGCCCTGGGAGTGGCACTTTCAATTTTTGTTTGGTTTTGTGAACAGAACAATCTCCTCAGTGTTTAGAAAGCAATTTCCCAAAGGAGTGTTTGACCTCCTGAGGGGAAAATGGGGTTGTTTGGGGATTTTCTTGCTGGAGTTTGCTCCAGGAATGGTAAAATGAGAATTGGGATGGATTTGTGTCCCTCAGGAACCTCATGCTGGTCACCAGGGCTGGGCTGGAGTCCCAGGGACAGGCTGGGACAGAGGACAGGTCCTGCTGGGGCAGCACTGATCCCACAGAGTTCAGGAATTCTCAATTCCTTGGATTTCATGGCCTGGCACATCCCTGCCTGGAGAAAAAGGGGATCAGGGGGGACCTTGTGGCTCTGCACAACTCCTGACAGGAGGGGACAGCCGGGGGGGTCAGGCTCTGCTCCCAGGGAACAGGGACAGGAGGAGAGGGAACNGGCAGCACAGGAGGACTTGGGGAAGGAGAAGAAAAAAAATTAAAAATTAGGACTGGGAGAGGTGGGGCTACCTGGGGCTGCTTCAGCCCATGCTGGCAGTGCAGAATGAACTCCTTATCACATCCAGAATTTTGCAGGGTGTGGGTTTTGAAGGGAATGTTAAGAAGGGATGGAGCCCCAGGAAATGAAGTGGGAATGTCCTGTTGCTGGGCAGAGGCTGGGCTGAGCCTGGATGGCGTTTTCAGTTCGAAACCGGGTGGAAACACCAATTTTGTGTAGTGGTTTTTGTTTGCCAATTTGAGATTTTACCAATTTGAGATTTCCCGGCCAACGCACCAATGAGTGTGTGGATACTGACAGCCTGGTCAGAGAGAGAAAGCCAGATAAACTTTCCCAGGAATTGTTCTGGGAAGTCTTGAGAAGGCTGAGAGAAAGAATTAAAACAATCTTGCAGATGGTGTTTTGAAAAGTTGTTTCTTCATAAGGTGTTTACCAAAGGGGGTCTTCTTAATTAGCCAATGGTGTTGGGATGTTGATTAAATGACCAATGAGGTCCACCTGTATCAGAACAGTGTATAAAAAGGAATGGGTTTCTAATAAACTCGGTATTAGCCTTCTGAAGAGAGTTGGACTTGATGTGTCACCTGACTCCCGTTCCTGGCTCAACAGTGACATGAGTGTGGCAGCTTCAGTGCTGGCCAGTCACCAGTGCCCTCACCAGGATGCACTCACCCATTTCCTGCTGTGAGACAGGACCAGGAGGAAGGCAAAGTGGGCTCAAAACTTTAAAAGGGTATAAAGAAAAGTTTATTAACAGTAACTAAAAGAAAGTGTAACAAGAATCAGAACAAAACCTTCAGGACACTTCTCCCCCCACAACCTTTTCTTTCCCAATGACAATGTAAAGAAATAAAACTTAAAATTTCAGTCAGTTCAGAATAGTCTAGACCTCTGGAACAGTCTAGAGCTCTAGAAAAGTCTTTCTTCAGTTCAGTAGGGAGAGAAGTCCCTCTTGTTCATGTTATGGAGACTTCTCCACAAGGAAAAAACAATTCTCTCATGGCTCCCTCACAAACAGCAGCCGCTGGGGGAAATCTGTAATTGTGAAATCCCTCCCATTTTCCACAAGCTTTTCCCACAGCTGTGTTTATGGGCCATGTTAACTTCTGGGTATTGTTTTAAAGGTGAGCTGTTCGAAGGCAAAAGTTCTCATCATCTCTCTCTAAAATCATCTTCATCCCGGGGAACAGAGATCTTCTTCTCATGGGGGCACAGGGTTTTCATTACTCTTCTTCCTCTCTCCTCAAACTTGTCATAGATCACAAATATCTGCCCACTTTGGCATGGAGGCCTTTTCTCAATATCAATTTGAACCCTTCACCTCCCCAGGCTTTCCTGTGTTACAGGGAAACAGAGCATCAATGGAGTATCAACTGAGGAGTATCAACAGAGTATCAACAGAGAATCAACGGAGTATCAACAGAGAATCAAAACCAGAGATGTATCAGTTACATCTTTCTCCAAAGCTTTACAAGAGAATTTCAGCCTGCAGCTCTGGATCTTGGTTCTGGAGTGGAATTTGAGAGATTCTGGAGCTGAATTTGGATTTGAGGGCTGGCCCTGTGTGGTAACTCAGTCTGAACTCCTTGAGAACCCCATCAAAAAGGTGGGAATGCTCTATCCAGTGCTCCAAAGGTTTATCCCAACCACTTCTCTCCACCTGAGCCAGCACAACTGAGAGTTAAAATCCCTTTTTTTTCCCCCTGTGGAGCCAAGAATGGAGCAGTTCCTACAGGAATGATTGGGTTGTTCTACAGAGGGAAAACCCCACAGTGTGATCAGCCAAATTTTAGGGATCAATCAAAATAATTTCATTGGAGCTGAAATTAATCTTACACAGGCACAGCTGCTGCTGCCAAGGAGCTGGATAACCCAATCCAGCCAGAATTCTGCTCTCCTGTTCACCCAGGACAGGGAGGCATCACTTCAATCCCTAAATCTTGGGTGCTGGAGGAATGAATCTTGAAAATCTGACCAGAAACAGGCATTAAAAATTCCCTCCTCCTCCCCAAACTCTGAAAGCTTTTTCAGCAGTGGAGAAATCAGGTGATTGATGACATCAGTGCTTCTGGAACTGGGGCAAAATAAATACGGAGATAATGAGTGAGAGATGGACAACTGGGAATCCTAAAATAAACAGGATTTAGGAGGGAAATCTGTTGGATGTTTGGAGTATTTCTGAGCTCTGACAGAGCACCTGTTGTTTTATTTCCTTAAAAATGAATATCCAGGGTTTGCTGCACTCCTCAAACACAGTCTGGAAGAATTTCGAGACCTTAAACTTCATCAACAGAACTTGATTGAGAACTGGGACTCTTCCATGAGGAAAATCTCATCCTAAACTTTATTTGGCTCATTCATCCCTAAATAAATTTGCTTTGGCGATTTTCCTGCAGATTTAGGAAATGATTCTTTCTCATCTTACTCCCCCAAATGATGATTTTGTTGTGTCCATAAAGAGTTCCTTGGTCCAGTCAGCAGAGGGAATACTTCCCTCAGCAGAGAGGCCACTGGGATCAGGGCTCATGGAAAAGGCTGGAATTACCTCTGCTCTTGGAATTTTCGGAGCTTTCCCTTTGGCTCCCTGCTCTGGCTGTGCTGGAGACTCCCAGAGTTGAGGCAGGTTCAAAGGCTGTGACATTTCCCAGAATTCCAACTCAAAACCAGATCTGGAAATCCTCCATGGAAATTCCTGCTCCCCCTGGAAGGGTGCAGGGCTGGGCTGGGGCCTTCAGGAATCAGACTGAAGGATTGGGAGGTTTTAATTAATTTAATTTAATTTAATTTAATTTATTGATTTTTAACATAGATTTCTCCTGGATTTTCCAAACTCAGCTCCATTGAACGAATACAAATTTGAGAGCTCCAACTCCAAAGGCAGACAAAGGGAATGGGGATGGGAGAGGGATTGAGCGACATCAGAAATTGCAGTCTGAGGGTTTTTCATGGATTGAAGGGTGCTTGGAATAACAGGGAGAGTCCTGGATACAGGAAACTTTTCCTGCTGAAAACAGGGATTTTGGAACTGTCATTCTACAGCCACTTTTTATGGAGGGTTCCCATTTTTCTCCACAAAAGCAAACACACAAAGAGGAAAATGGGTGTTTTGGTGAAATTTTCCTTCTTCTAGTGAGGCCCTGGCTGCCCAGAGCAGCTGTGGCTGCCCCTGGATCCCTGGAAGTGTCCAAGGCCAGGCTGGACGGGGATTAGTGCACCCTGGGACAGTGGGAGGTGTCCCTGCCATGGCAGGGGTGGGATGGATGGATTTCAGGTCCCTTCCAACCCATACCATTCCAGGATTCTGGGATCCCAGTGAGGTTGTTCCAGGACAACTCAGCTTCCCAAAGGGATCTCTCAGGGCCTCCCAGTGTCCCTCCAGAAGAGAAGTGTTCTCCTGACATCCCCTCCCACATTTTCAGGCACTGTCCATGCCTTGGGTGCTCTCAGGGTGCTCCAAATGAAATAAATTCTCAAGGAATTGAATTGCACCCAGGATCTTTGGGGACTCTGATGGGAAGTTGGACATTTGTGGGACCATGGGCCTTAAATCCCCTTAATCTGCATGTAAATCCTATCCAAGTCTCACGGGCTAAATGGATTCCCTGTGGAGAGGGACATTTTGTGTCCCCTTGAAACCTCTGGCCCCACAGTGGCAGCTTTTCAGCTGAGAAGTTGCTTCCCAAATTCCCCCTTCCCAAATCCTTTGGGGAGGGATCCCATCCAGGTGTCACTGCTGTCATTCCTGCCACATGGAATCACAGAATGGTTGGGTTGGAGGGGCCTTAAATCCCATCCAGTGCCACACCTGCCATGGCAGGGACACCTCCCACTGTCCCAGGCTGTTCCAAGCCCTGTCCAGCCTGCCTTGGACACTTCCAGGGGTGGGAATCCACAGCTCCTCCATGCCAGGGCCTCCCCATCCAGGTCTGGAGACTTTTCCTGATCCCTGAAGTGTCCCCAGAGCTTGAACACTGTAGAAAACCAAACTGGGTCTTTCCAGAGCTGGCCTAAAGCGATTCTTGCTTTTTAGGGCTCCTCCTGATGTTCGGCAGCATTTCCAGGGAGCTTGAGAAGGATCTGCCCTTGTTGGGTGCAAAGGGAAGTGATTTTGGGCAGTTTTGGTCGTTCTCATCTGAGATCTCCGTGTAGGATCCTAAATATCCCCCATGGAAAAGCAGGATATGCATCAGCCCAGGGTGAGGGCAGAGCTTCGTGTTCAGAAAGGATCTGAGCTCTTCTGGGAGCAGAACCAGCTCAGGATGAGACCTTGGCCCCAGGAGAAGCTCAGCAGACACGTGGGAGCAGCTGGGGAACAGCAAGGAGCCAAAAGAAAAGGAACCTTTCCCTGGAAAATGAGAGGATCGAACCCATCTTTGACCTTTCCCCAGATCAGGAACCTTTCCCTGGAAAAACAAGGGGATTGAACCCTGTCTCTGACCTTTCCCTGGAAAATGAGGGGATTGAACCCATCTTTGACCTTGCCCTGAGAAAATGAGGGGATTGAATCCAGACTCAAGTCTGAACCCTGCCTTTGACCCTTCCCAGATCAAGAACATTCCTCAGGGATTGAATCCAGCCACAAGTCCCTGTGAGGTGACAAATTCCACCCCTCCTTCATCACCCCAGCCCCCTGCACTGCCACCAGCCCCAAACTGAGGGGTTTGTGCTCTCCAAATCCCGAATCCAGAGGCAGCTGGATCCAAATCCTCCCAGTGTGGGTTCAGGGCTGAACAAGAGGCTCCTTTTTCCTTTTCCAGCCAAACCTGGATGAGCTTCGCCTTCATTCCCTGGGAGTCATGCAGGATTTGTTTTCCCAGATGTGTCCTATCCCTGTCCACACTTCCCTCCATTCCCAAGGAGGGGCTGGAATGAGAGCCCAGGCTCTGGGAGTGAGGTGGGAGCCAGCCAGAGCTTGTCCTCCTGCAGATTCCCAAAAAAACATCCCAGGGACAGCCTGTCCGCCCGGATCCAGGTATGCCATATTTACATTTAGTCTGGAATTAATTCAGTCCTGTCTTTCAAATGCAAATATCCAGGGAAGAAATAACCCCAGATTTCTGGGGAATGTGTATAAATAACAGATATAAATATATGTATTTTTTTCCCCCTTAAGAAATGGGTTGTGCTGGAGCTGTTTGCAATCCCTCAATCTCACAGCATTCCCAGGTGAACAGGACATGGAAATGTTCCTTTTTCTCATCTTTAATAAATATAAATAATTAAAAACTGGCACTGTCTGAAGCAAATTCTGCTTTAAAAGTTGCTGTTTACTCCTGTTTTGATTTTTCCTGGTGACCTTCCCAAAACCCAGAAATGCTGAGACAGAAGGATTCAGGAATCAGCAGAGTGTTGGGAAAACATTCCAAAAATAAGGCAGGATCTGCTAATTAGTGATTTTTGCACCAGGAGCTGGATGCTCTTAGCCCTTCCCACCAGAGCACTGGAATTTTTGGAGGCTCAGCACTATTTCCTTTCCATTGGATGTGATATTCCATGATAATCCCATCGGTACATGGAATTCCTGGAGGCACAACAGCTCTTCCTTTCCACTGGATGTTCCATTGTGATATTTCACATCCTGGTTCTGTCTGAGGATGTTCATATCCATGGAGAAACCTCTCCTTTGCTCCTGTAAAGTGGTTTTTAGGTGGATTTCTCATCCCTGAACTTGTCCATTGTTCCATAAAAACTCATGGCACAGTGTGGCAGGAGTTTCACATCCTGATTCTATCCAAGAATGTTCATATCCATGGAGAAACCTCTCCTTTGCTCCTAAAGTGCATTTACATGGATTTCTCATCCCTGAACTTGTCCATCCTTCCCTCCACACTCATGGCAGGAGTTTTCTTTCCTGATTCTGCCTGAGGATGTTCGTGTCCATGGAGAATCTTCTCCTTTGCTCCTCTCTCCCTTATTTTGATGCTCTCTGGATCTCCCTTTGGATCAGGCACTGATTGATCCATTCCTGGGCAGTTTTCCCATGTTTTTCCCAATTCTCCCCGAGCAGCAGGAAGAATGTCCTTGGTGTGAAGGGGGCTCTGGTGTGAAAACAATGGGATCAAGGCCTGCCCCTGGGCAAAGCCAGATAGTTCTGTGAGGGTTCAGCAGAAATTCCAGGAGAATTGGGACTGGAATTGTCCCCGAACCATCTTGGAATGCCCAGAGCAGCAGGAACATGCTCCTGCCCCTGCAGGCAGCAGCAGGAGGTGTTAATTCCCTCCTCAAACAGGTTTATTATGGAACAAGATGTCCCAAAGCCCCTTCCAGGCATCCACAGGGACCAACACAAATCCCCCTTTGTGTGTTCTGGAGCTGCTTTTCCAAAATATCCCCCCACGAGCCCCTATCCCTGGGAATGTGTTCTTGGACATTTCTTTGTGTTTCTAGGACCTCTTCCTAGTGCCACAAATCCCTCTGGGAGCACAGCTGGGATCTGCTGGGATCAGAGTCAGAGGCATCATGGAGGAAAATCCACAATGAGGTTCCATTCATCCGCTCCAGAGGCCTGGGAATGTGCAGGATTTTTAGGGAAGGGCTCTTGTTTTCCCTCCAGAGGCTGCTGATAAACACTGGCAGCTCATTAGTGCCCAAGCAGCAAACAGCTGGCACCTCTGGATATGGGGCAGGAAAGTTTTGGGATTTGAGGAAAAAGGCTTGGGGGAAAGCTGGGAAAGTCAGAGTGACTGGGAAGGGCAGGAATTCCATCCCCAACAGGCAGTGGGACAAGAGGAGAAACCACTCAGGGGCTTGTGGTGGCCAGGAAGGTTTGGCTGGTACAGTCAGAGCACAAATAAAATCCAAATATTCCTGGGTCAGCCTGTTTGTCCTGTTTGGAGACAAGGTGCTGATGAGGGAATTTTGCTGTGAGCCCAGGGGGTGAGAGCAGAAAGAAAAAGCAAAACCCCAAAACCCTGTGGTGAGTTCAGGACCCTCTGCCTCACTCCTGGCTGTGATGAATGACAAACAAACTCCTGTAAATCCATTTTCACCCAGCCCACTCCCACCCTTCATGTCCTTGCTGGCTTCTGGGAATGCCAGGTGAATTCCCAGCCTGAGGTGCAGAACCAAGAAAAGCTGTGAGAATTCGTGGAGAGGCCAAGAGCTGATCTCCAACCCAAACCTCGCTGCTCCAAGCCTGGCCCTGCAGCCAAGGTACTCACCTCACCTCCGTGAAAAGCAGAATTTAGGGCTGAAAATTAGGGGTTTTGGTGAAATGTCTGAGTGGGCTGGAAATTAAACCCTTTGCTGCCCTCTCCAGTGCATTTTTCCCGTTTTTCCCAGCATGGGAGTGCTTCATTCCCATGGGATGCCACAGGACAAGGGGGTAACAGAGGAAATGTGAGAAAAACGCCAAAAATCGACAGAATTCCTGGCCTCAGCCTTGCCCCCCATCCCTGAGACCTCAAATGCAGCTGGTTGGGAACACAAAAATCCTGTGGCTGTCAGGCCTGGATGTCGAACTGATGGTGGGGGAGAGGGAGAGCTGGGAAGGAGCAGGGGAAAGGTGTTTTAAGGTGGTTTTACTTCTCATTATTATTTCCTTAGCAACTCCAATTAAAATTCCTAATTCCAGCCTGGTTTCCCCATGATGGAGGGATTTCTTGTGATCCTGACCTCAACCCACAACATTTTCTTCCATTTTCTCTCCCTGTCCAGCTCTGAGAGAGGCTTTGGTGGATGTTTGGTGTCCCTAAGGTCACAACACAGAGGGAAGAACTGGCACAGGATCTGATTCACTCCATCCTCCAAAAGAGTGGATTTGCTCTGGTTTTGTGCCAGAAAAACCTCAAACTCCATAGGAATTAAGAGAAAAAGTCATTGATATTCCAGGCTTTTCTTTCCCAGAATAATTCCATATCTCCAGCACTGCCCTGCAGCTGTGGGGGATAACGGAGAGACCTGCTCCAAGGTGACAAAATTGGATTTTCCAATGAAGAAATTAAAGACTGGAACCCCTTTTTGGAATGGAAAGGAACAACTTGAAGTCTCTCCAAAAATAAATTAGCTTGGTAAAAAAATGGGGAAATAAATAGAGCCTGATTGCCCATGGAAAGGAAAATTAAATTTGGTTTGTTTCCACTCAGAGGTTGTGGTTGTAGGGAGAATTCTTAAAAGGAAAACCCCAAATAAAGCCATAAAGAATGATTTTACCACTCCAAATCCTTGATTTTTTGTGGATTTGTGGTTGTTTCCCTTTCCTCCCCCAGCAGAAAATTAAAGCACATGAGATTTTGTTATGAAGGGAATTTTTGAGGTTCTAAATGGCCAAACCCAGCTTCATTAGAGGTGGAATTAATCACAATTAATTACACCTGCAGAGAATGGAGTCACCTGTCCTTGTTAGCCCTTGAGAGATCCTGCAGGGATGCTGGGCAGTCACCTCTGCTCTGGGGAAAGGCACAAAATGTTGGGAATATTTCCCCAAGGGACAGAGCTCCCTCTTCCCCAGGGATGGGGTGGGTCAGATCTCAGTGGAAAAAGATCCAATTTATTTAAACCCCCAAATTTCCTCATTTTCTTCAGTCATTTCCACTTTGATCTTGCCTTTTTATCGATGCTATATTGAACTGCAGCCCCAGAAAGGACTTGAGGCACCATGAGAGGCTTTAGGGAGAAATCCTAAATAGGAGAAATCCAAAATAGGATTCCCTACCATGGGAATATTGACTCCAGTGTGTTCCACACCAGTGGATATTTGGGATCCCTTTTTCCCAATAAAACACTGCCTTTTCTCCTTTGTCCACCTCCACTTGTTGAGCAGACTAGAAAAGCTCTGGGGTTTGTGACAACCAGGCTGGAAATAGGATCTGTGCCTTTGGAATGTGCAGAGCTGGGATCTCACCATCAGGAGTTTCCCATTTGTAGGCAACTCCTTGTGTGGAGAGATGGGCAAAGGAGGTGCCATGATCCAGGTTCCTATGGATCACAGGAGGTTCTTTTTGGGAAGAAGGGTGGGGAATTCTGTCACCTTTATGTTCTTGACTGCAGGAATGGGATTGAGGAAAATCCCTGAATCCAAGTGCGTGGTTCTGTTCAGAAGTGTCACAACTGCTGTGGGGAACACAGACTAGTGAAACTCCACTTTTCTTCAGAGTCACAGAAAAATCATTGGATCTGCTGAAATAAAAGCCAGGAAGAACGGGCAGGCAGGACACAAGTTCAGAACCTGCTATGTCCTGGGCTCAGTAATGTTCTGAGAGAGGAAAATCTTGGATAACTCCTGTTCCAGGCTGCTTTTGCAGCTCTGTGGGCTTATCTTGGCTGTACAGCTCTGAGCACCCCCCAAATCCCCTTTTGTCTCCTCCAACTCCCCCAGCTTGCATCTCATTTCCCACCTGGGCACTCTTGCATCCCATGGGTGCACTCTGAGCCGGCATTCCAGATCCCCCTGGGATCACCTTGACCTTGGCAGGAACATCAGAACCACCCAAAGCATCCCCTCAGAAATCCCAAACTTGTCCCAAATTGCTGTGTCCATCCCAATCTTGCTCCACTGGTGGCTCCTAAGGACACTCACCACTAAAATCGGGAATCACCTCCTCTCTGCACACTCTCCATTCCCTGGCTCCTACAATTTCACATTAACTCCTTCTATTACTCCACAATGTTCATTGAAGCAAACATGAAATTCTGATTTTCATTCTGTACGTGCCACTCAGGAATTTTAAGTTTGGAGAGGTCCATGAAGATTTTCCCAGTTAATGCCGATGGCGCTGACGCTTTTTTTGGGTGTCTTGGTTTGAACAGACAGGTCTGCTTAAGGAAGGCAGGAGCCTCCTCTGAACTGGAAACTGCAAACCCCCTCCCTCTGAATTGTTATAAATTTGAAATTAAGGGCTCTCAGGCAAAGATATGGGAATAGNCCAATCTGAGACACTGCGAAAGGTTTAATCCAAATAAGTCCCATTCTGTGAGCAGCACCATTAATGCTGGGGTTTAGGGAATTTTGGGGAGGTGGAGATGGCACTGGGGGCAGGCTCTGCTCTGTGTTTTCCAGAGCAGAATCCCGGTCACTTCCGAGGCTCTGGATTTTGGGAGCGAGGCGCCAGAGGATGATTGAGCTCCAGCTGTGCCAGACACACTTGGTGTTCATTCCCAGTTAAACCAGGACACGGGGAGGGGGAGAACAATGGGATACAGGGTTCAGATGTCTGGGATTGGAAGAGGAGAAAGATGGATACAGGGTTTAGATGTCCGGGATTGGAGAAGGGGCGTTTGTGTTCCCAATACTGGATTTGATGGACCACCAATAAAAGAACTGGGAGGACAGCAATGGAAAATAAAAAGAATTTGGCCCCTCAAAAGCAGATTTTACATAAATTGGAGCCCTAAATAATGGCTGTGACAGCAGCAGGGCCCATCTGGAATCAGCAAGACAGGACAGCTCCTGTCACCCTTCCAGGACCTTTTGTTTGTGGGGAATGTGGTGGTGATTGGGAATGTCAGACCAAGGCTCCTCCCAGGATTCCTGTAATGTGGATTTGTGATCCTCCCTTGGAAGTGTCAGTGGGGCCTTCCAGGAGTGTCCTCTTTGGGGCTTTGGCACTCTCCAGAAATATCCTCTTTGGGGCTTTCCAGGACTTTCTTCTTTGGGGCTTTCCAGGTGTCTCCTCTTTGGTGTTTGGAGCTCCACAGGACTCTCATCTTTGGAATTTCAGAGTTCTCCGGGCGTGTGGGGTTTTGGAGAGCAGCTTCCCCATAGGTGGCCCAGGAGTGAGGAGAGGTCAGCTCAGGGATTCCCAGGATTCCCACCCCGACCCTTTGGCTTGGCAGGGGTGGAGCTCTCCCAGCAGAGGCTCCTCTGAGTGTAAATCAGGAATTCCTCCAGGAAAAGCTACCCCTGGCACCAAACCCTCCCTGCTTGAGCTGTGGAGCAGCTGTGGAGCTGAGCCAGGTTGGGAAAATTTGGCTCCCAAAATTTGGCTCCAATCCCAGGGAGAGCACAGAGTTCTCTCCCTGCCCTGTCTGTAATTCCTGCAGTCATTCCCTTGTGGGGATGGGGTTTTCCCTCAGCAGGAATTCCCTGTGCCCATGGGATAGATGGATTTGTGCCCAGGGACTGCACCACCAGAGCCAGCAGAGAACTTGTCCCATGGGCTCAGATCTCCAAGGTTCACCCCTGGAGACAAGAGAACCCTGGAATCCTGAGGCACTATCCCAAAAAAGAGGCAGTTGGACACAGAGGTGGCACAGGAATCATTTAGGGAGTTTTTTTTGGTCTAAGAGATCAAACCATTGGGGGGAAAAAAATCCCATTTATTCCCATTTTATTATAGCTGCTTTAGAGGAACAAAACTTTTCTCCATAAAAACTTCATTCTAGCATTTAAAAATTAGGTTTGCCAAACTTTATTCAGTGCATCCAGCAGGGAAGGGAGCAGCCCCAAAGGCTGGATTGGGATGCCAAGGTTTGGTTAAAGCCAGACCCCTCCTCGGATTCAAAAGGCATCAGAAAAGGAGGAATTGCCAGAATTAAATTCTCTTGGGGTTTCTGGGCTGAGTTTCAACCTCTGAGGAGAGAACCTGTAAATCAAAGTAGGATTTTGGACAGGCACCAGCATCAGAGGACACTCCCAGCTGATGGGGCTCCTCCAGAGCTGCTCCCAAACCTGTGGAACACTGAAAATCCTCGGGAACAGCCAATGAGTACATAAAGAAGGGATATTTCTATTTGGAAAAACTTCCCATCAGCTCCACCTCTAGGCCCTCCCAACTGGATCCATAAAAACAGATGAAGTCATCAGCGAATTTCATGGAATCTCCACTCCCTTCTCCTGCTGGGTTTATAAAAAATCTCTGCTCAGATAATTTTTCTTGGAGTGCAGAAAGGAGAGGAAGTGGCTGCTCCATGTTTTGTTCTGGTTCAGGCTGTGCTGCTGCAGAAGAATGGGTCAGTAATTGCCAAATGTTTCCTGCTATTTTTCCTCCTTTTCCTTCACTGAAATCTTAAAAACGGTCCAATCAGCTCCACAGTCCCACAACTGCATTGAGAAGCTCTCAGAGAAATTCCTTTCAATTGTTTTGAAGAACTCCTGATCACAGTTTTAAAATTATTGTTATAAATTCCACCCCTGGGGATGAAACTGCCTCTGATCATTGAGGGACTTCACCCAAGGTCCATTGTAGTGAAACTCCCTGTGATCACTGAGGTTTTGAAGCCAAGGTCCATTTTAATGAGGAATTGTTTAAATCTGAGGCAGTTCCAGTCTAAGCTGACATCTTCACTCCTCCTGACTCCAGCTGGAATTTATCTGAAGAAGCCCCATCCCAAAATTCACCATCAAATCAGATTTTGTTCTGTATTCAGGTTTCTGCTTTAGGTTAAAGCACTAAAATAACTCAAATAAAGGTACCCATGTGAGGGCTGAGTGCTCCAGTCCCACAGAACCCTTGATTTTGCTGGAAAAACTCCTATTGGAGTAAAATTTCTTCACAAACTTCCACCCAAATTGAGTTTTTCAGGCAGCAAAGCACCTTCAGAAATGAGTGTCAGAGTGGCCTTGAGGCTCTGGTGACCTGGGACAGTGAGGGTGTCCCTGCCATGGCGGGGGTGGCACTGGGAGCTCCCTTCCCACATCACCCATTCCCATCCCATGAGGGATGTGGAACCTGCCCCTGATGGGGGCATGTCCAGCTGTTCAACTGAAATCCCCTCAGGATTTTGGGATGTGGATGTTTGGGATGAAGGATGAGGAGAACAAAGGAGGGCTCTGTGCAAACCCCAGAGCTGCACCTGCTTCATTTAAAACCAAATCCAAATCCCACCCCAAGGCCTCTTTAACTCAGCGGGAGCAGGAATTGGAATCTCAGCCCCTTCTCGAGGGGCTGCAGGATAAATTCCATTTGTTTCTACTTGAGATGGAATTAATCTCTGGCCAGGAAATCAGCTTAAGGCCTCTGCACTGCTTCAATCCCTGCAAGGCCTCTGTGGCTCACTCGAGTAATCATTGATTGGGTTCTGGAGAGATGCTCTGGCTAATTACAGCTGGGAATGACTCAAGTGTGAGGCCTTGGGCAGCGCTGAAATTTGGAGTGAAAAAAGAAAGAAAATCAGCCTGAAAGGATTCAAAACTGTGGTATCTTGAAAAACCAGGCTGTCAAATTCTGGTCAAGTGAAACATTTTGAGTTGATTGCTTCAGGGTTTTTTTCCCATATATAACTCAGAGACATATTCCGAGGTCAAATGTTTTCTCATCCTGAGGAGGTAAAATGTTTCATTTGGAAAATGGCAAAACAAAATGTTCCCGTTCTTATATTTGTGGGTGGACAATTTTTCTCTTTAAAAACTCTGCAAAGTTTTAATGCTTTTGTAGAGAGCTCCAGCTTCTCCTCAGCTGAGTTTTGGGCTTCAAATATTTTGGTGTAGACTTCAACATTTCGTGTGATCTATGCTAAAGGTGAGGCACCTGCACAGGGGCTTTGTCACCAATATTGTGGGAATATTTGAAGAACATGGATTGTTTTTATCCTTGCAGAAAAGATGGACTTTGTGTGATCTGTGCACACAAACACAGAATTTAAACAAGAATTTGGGATCAGTAGGAGCGGGGACAGTCACAGGAACTTGCAGCCCCATAATGTTGATGTTTCCTTGTAGGAGTGGGTGAAACTGCTGGGAAGGTTTCTCCCAGCTGATCCAGAGGGTTGGGATCAGCTGGGATCAGCTGTGCTGTGGGGACACCCAGAGCCACTGCTGCACTGGGGACTCCGCCAGCTCCCAGAACAGGAGGTGGGGACAGCAGTGCCACACTCAGGGACATCTCCGTGGCCAAGACACAGCCCAGGGTGACCCCGAGGTGCCACCTCCCAACCCTGACCTGCCCAGCACGCCCTGCACTGAGATGGAACAGAGCAGGGATGGGACTGTGCTGAGAAAATCCCCCCAAAATGGGATTTACTGGGGAGGGGCAGCCGTGGGGAGCCCCTGCAGGCTGGGATGAGCAGGAGCTGGAGCCCTGCAGAGGCACAGTGGGGTCTCCAGCCTTGGAGAAGGATTTCACACTGAGCTTTTGAGGGGAAAAAAAGGATGTTGTTTCTGCAAAGTGCACAGCTTGGTCCTCTTCCCATTTCCCAGGAGAAAACAGTGCAGGGATCAAAGGGCAAAGTCTCCTCTTTCTCCTGTGGAATTTTACCCAGCTGCTCATGTTTAGCACAGCAAAATTTCCCTTTCCACTCAGAACAGGGGGGATTTATAATCCCGTTTTCCCTCCTTCCCTACAACTCCTCCAGCAGCACGACAGCTCCAGGAGCTCTTTGCTTTTCTGAGCTCACCTTAAAGCTCCCACTGCTGGAACAGGCTTCACTCTGCTGCCCAAAAATCCCTGTTTTCCTACATTTCCTGGCTATTGCTGCTAGCTGTGCCTCGTTTGTTATAAAAACATATCAGGAGTTTCTCTCCCTGTTGTGAATCCCTTTGGGAATGGGAGCAGGAGCAGCAGCAGGAGCAGCTTCTCTCCCCCAGGCTCAAGGAACGTGGAAACATTGGAGAGGTCACTGAGTTACCCACACAAGGTGTCCTGCCAAGATTCGTGCAGGAAGTCTCACCTTTTTTGGTGCCTCCTAATAAATCTTTTGGGGTTTGCAGGCAGAGCAACAGCCATGCTCCCTCTCCAGCTCAGCAATCCAGTGGTTTCTTGTTTTCCCTTTTCCAGAGCAGATCAGGGATGGAGAGGTGGGAATGGGAGAGAATTGCAAATGTGACAGTGAGAGAGGAGGGCAGGCCGGGAACAGAGCTCAGGAAGGGATAAGGTTTTTCCCTGATGATTAAATCCCAGAAATATCTTGTTTTGCCACTGTGGGAAGAACTAATGGAGCAAATGTGCTGTGGTTTGCAGCGGGCAGGGCCCAGCCCTGGGCTCCTCTTTGCCCTCAGATGAGGTGAGTTTGGCTCTGGTTGTGAACCCTCTTGTGGAGTTTTGTCTCCTGGCCCGAGCTGATCCCTGTGCTGGAACAGGACCAGCACTCCCCAGCATTCCCAGTCCTCTGGAGCTCAGTGGATGCTCCCAGGGATGAGCTGGTGCTGCAGGAGTCTGGAGCTGTGTTCCAGCAGTGTTTT
The DNA here is from genome assembly GCA_013400635.1 of Hypocryptadius cinnamomeus. Classification (NCBI taxonomy): domain Eukaryota; kingdom Metazoa; phylum Chordata; class Aves; order Passeriformes; family Zosteropidae; genus Hypocryptadius; species Hypocryptadius cinnamomeus. The sequence continues at coordinate 73,606 of VYZP01063068.1, forward strand.
TGGGGTCATGGCTGCCCGTGGGATCATCCCTGATGTCCCAGCCCCCCTCCCAGGCCCAGCCTCCCAGCCCTGGGGGGCTCTGAGGGGTTGTGGGACACACTCAAAGCCCCAGATGCTCCCCATTTTGGGGGGATCTGCTCATGGTTTCTGGGGCACTGCCAAAGGGATCCCTCTCTGCCTGTGAGCTGTTTATGAGCAAGGTGCTGCTCCAAGCCCCTCACCCAGGCTCCTCCATGCAGGAATCATCCCAGTTATCTCAGACTGGACACTCAGAGTGGGAATCAGCTCCAGGTGAAGGAGCAGCATTTTGGAACAACCTGGTACAGTGGAAGGTGTCTCTATCCATGGCACAGGAATGGGATGAGTTTCAAATCCCTTCCCACCCCAACCATCCCATGATCCTGTGTGGGAAGCTGAACCCAGCATTTAATTTTTTAAGGCTTTGTCAAGGTGGGAAGGATCTCTCCATGAATCCTCCATTAATAAAAATTAAACAGCAGCAGTAGTTAATTGATTTATCCTTGCTGGGTGAATATTGCAGGGAAGCTGTTGCCTCCCTTCAAACCAGAGGATGGTCCTGTCCTTGCCGAGCTGTGTGAGGGAAAGCCAAAGCAGCTCCCTCCATCCAGCTGAATGAAAACAATGGACTTTCACCTCTGCAAGCACTTAAATATCCTCCAGATTATTATTTTTTATCTCTGAGTGAGGCGGGAGTCGTGCAAGGTAATGGATAAACCCATGAAGGTGGATCCGCGGGGAGGCTGCATGGACATCAAGCATAGCAAAGCTGCCATAAAATATAATGAAGGAATAAAGCAGGGAAGAGGTGCCATAAATCCTAAAGTGGGGCCCAGCGTGAGGAGAAAAGGAATAATAAATGGCCAAACACACATCAGCACAGACATAAAGCATAATGAGCTGCTGGCTGAAAGTCACATTAATGGAGAGGTTCTGTTGTCACTTCCAATAAGCAAAAGTATAATTTTGTCTTTGGAGCCCTCAGAGAGCTCCTGGCTGCTGTGGGAGGTGTTGGGATTTCTCACTCAGCAATGACTGATTTCTGACACCTGCAAATCCTTCCGCTGGATGTTAGGAGCAGCTCTAAACCCCTGCCAGGCTGGGAACGTTTGGTGTGGGGCTCAGGGGGGTTTGGACACAGCAGGACAGGCTGGGGACACAGGGCAGGGACAGGACAGCAACTTCAGGTCCTGGGAGGGTAAATGTCAGATTAAGTCATTTTCTGACCCAGAGATGGGGCAACTGAGAGGTGTTTTAAAAACTTTTATTCTGTTTCCATTCTCATGAGAAGGGTGAGACAATACAGATGTTATAATTCACACCATCACAATCAGAAGCCAACTATTTCCTAATTACAATACACTCTAAGTGTTTCTTGGCCGATCAGCTTTAGCCACGCCATGCTGTAGATGCACAGGTAAAATTGGGAATATTGGAAAATCCAGGCTGTGCACAGCCCCTCCCCATGGGAATCACTCAGGTTTAACAAAGCCTAGTCTGGTGCTGCCCCTGAGATGGAAAAACTCCTGGGATGGATCCAGATGGAGCAGCCCTGGGAGAAGGATTTGGAGGTGGTGGTGGGTGAAACTGGACATGACGAAGCCCAGAACTCCCAGCCCTGGGCTGATCCCAGGGGGCAGCAGGAAAAGGGGGATTGTAATTCTGTGACTTCTGGAGAAAGCCCCACCTGCTCCCCAGTGCCCCCAACACTTCCAGGTGGGATCTGACAGATCCTGTGATTCCATCACTGCACAGCTCCTTACCTCCATTCCACCCTTTGGACCAAACTCCCTGTGCAAATCCATTTGGGATTTTAAAATATCCATTTCATTTAATTAGGGCACTCCAGAAGCAGAAGCCATTTCTCAGCCACTTACCCAGACTCTTCCTTTTCCCTGGCAGCAGCAGAGCCTGAGCCTGCCTGAAATTTGAGCAGAAATTTGTGGTGGCACCCCCAGTGCCAAGCTCTGGCAGGGATTTATTGCATTTATTGCTGGCAATAAATGCTACATTCCCCTCGTAAGGGCTCTCATGTTGTTTGGCTTCTCATGGAGGGTAAATCCACTGAGCAAAGCCTTGGGAGAAGTCAATTAGGAATATTACAAATAACAAATATAACAAATATATTTGTTATAAATATACATATACATACATATATATATAAAATATATATAATTATATAATATTTATATTTAAATTATTAGATATGTGACATAGAAAATAAATATTTTTATATAATACGAATATAGATAACAAATAACAAATATATAATATAAATATAGTTATTGGCTTTTGCATTCATGTATTAACTTTTGTTTTGCAAGTTATTGATGACAAAAATCCTGATATAGTAAAATTTGTAATTACTGCTTTTGATATAGTATAATCTGTCAGCTTATGTATAACTTTTATAAATAGTAGTGTAATATAGTGTAATATATACTATTATATGGTGTAATACTATTATATAGTGCAAATATAGTGTAATATATACTATTATATGGTGTAATACTATTATATAGTGCAAATATAGTGTAATATATACTATTATATGGTGCAATACTATTATATAGTGTAAATACAGTGTAATATATACTATTATATGGTCTAATACTATTATATAGTGTAAATATAGCGTAATATATACTATTTTAGACCACAGCATAATAGAGACTGTGAAATGTTGAAATGCTTTTTCGTGTAACTAACACAGAAAATGGTGTAAAATAATCAGGTGATTTCCCACATTTGGAGACTACCTTATCTAAAAGACAAGATAACAGAAACAAAAAACAGAGCACTGGAAAAAAAAAAGAAGAATTGATTGACTCTAGTTTTCAGGGAGTGAAAATACAACAGGGTAGAACCACAAGAAGAAATAAAATATATTAGTTTAATCTACAAGATGGCATGGAGACAAGTCAAAGGTTAAAACCTAGCAAAAGAACTCAAAAGCTAAACTAAACTCAAAGGAATGTTTGAATATGTATAAACTTTATGAATATGCATGTGCCCCCTGTGATGTAACAGGATATAGAGAACATGGATTAAGTTAAGGTGTGCATTTGGCAAAGAGCCAAGTGCCCCAGCACTGGATTTTGTCCCTTTTATCTCTTAATAAACTTTTATAAAATTTTCAATAGCGAGCTGTGTTTCTCCCAGGAAGGACAGAGGAAACATTTCCCAGGACTGAGTAGGACTGGGGCTGGTGGGGACTGGGAGCTGGACAGGAGCTGAGCCCAGCTCAGCTCTGGCACAAACTTGGGGATTTCCTGGTGCTCTGTTTGCCCACCTGTGACGGCAGTGCAGACCCAAAGCTTTGTGTCCTAACCTCACGCCTTGTCCCTTCCACAGAGCAATGAGTGCCCCAAACCACCTCTGAAAGGGGCAGAAAGGGTAAGGCAGGGGAATTTTCCAGGTCTCTGCCAAACCCCAAAATTTCCCCCTAAATCCTCCTCAAATATTCTCTAATCCCCCTAAATTCTCCATCAATCCCCTCTAAATTTCTCATCTCCCCCCCTAAACCCCCA
>VYZP01063068.1:77289-87953 GCA_013400635.1 Hypocryptadius cinnamomeus
TATATTTCTATTATTTTAAAATATAAAATATTAAAATATTTCAATAATATTATAGCATATGTATTACATCTATTATATCCATCCTATTATATTTATTTTTACTTTATTTATATTTGGTATATTTCTATATTTATATGTATATATTTATATTTATATAAAAACTATTATATCACACATATTCTATCTATTATATAATTATAGTATCTTTATTTTTATTCTTGTTTAGTTTATTTTTATTTATTATTGGCATGTTTTTATTAATATATTTTATTTATTTATTTGTTTATTTGTTTATTATTGGATTTATTCTCAATGGCTGCTCCACCCTCCAGCCCAGCTTTCCTTGAGGAGCAGCTCACACAGGGCTGGGAATTGTTCCCTACTCTGGGGACAAGGGAGAGGGCCTGGTCCCAGCCTCTCCTGGTGGGAGATGCTCTGATGACCTCTCCAAGGAGAAATTCCAGCTGGAATTGCTGCCAGGAAGGAGTCACAGACAAAACACCTCAAATCCATGTCCAGCATTCCATGTCCAGCCAAGGCTGTGTCCTTTTGAGCAGAGCAGCCTCCTAACACCTGGAGTCCCCAGAGGGCACACGGGGGTGGCACTGCCAGGGCTAAAGCAGCACCCCAGCCCAGCTTCTCCCAGTTTTTGTCATTCATAAGAAGACTTCTGATTCCTGGAGATTGCTCCACGACCTGAGGAATATCAACAAGATCACAGAGGAGATGCGGCTTCTGCAGCCTGGATTTCCCTCTCTTTCAAAGATTCCAAGATGTGGATGTCCCAGCCTGGTCAGAGAGAGAGAGAAAGCTAGATAAATTTTCCCAGGATCAGCCTAGGAAGCTTTAGGGAGCTGGAGATAAACAATGATAGATAAATATTAAAAACAACCTGCAGGTGGTGTTTTTCTAATATCTGCTTTTCTGTTATTCTCATAAGCTTGTTTACAAATAGGGCATTTTGTTAATTAGCCAATCAGGTGAAATGTATTGATTAAATGACCAATCATGTTCACCTGTATAGGACCAGTTTATAAAAGAAGTGGTTTCAGTGAAGACAGCGTGCTTATGCCACTCAGCCTTCTGACTGGCTCTGTGTCATTTCTGACTTAACAGTGGCACCTAGAGACTGGCCTCTTATTGTCATCAACTTAAAAGATTGTTTTTTCAACATTCCACTGCATCCAGAGGATGCTCCTGGATTTGCCTTTTCTGTTCCAGCCATCAATAGGGGAAAACCGCCGCAAAGGTTTTACCGCAAGGTTTTACCACTGGACAGTTTTGCTGCAAGGGATGAAAAATTCACCTACTATTTGTCAATATTTCATGGCAAAAGCTTTGTCTCCAGCCCGACAAAAACATCCACGGTCAAGAATTTTACGCTACATGGACAACTTGCTCATTGCAGCACCAACTCAAAAAGAAATGGAACAGACTTGTGTCTGTGTTTGTTTTTCACACCCTCAGCTCAGTTTAGGTCTGGAATGCTCGGGCACACAAGGAGAGTTCTGTGTGTCCCTGAGGGGACAAGGGGCAGAGCAGAGGGAAGGGGCAGGGTCAGATCATAAACAAGCTTTTCAGATCTGCAGAAAATCCTTCATCCTCCTGCACCTCCTTCCACAAACCAGCTTGGAGGGGAGGCAGCCCCTAAAGAAAACACATTTCATGTGGGGAAGGCAAAGCCAAGCCTGTTGTAAAGGAAAGATGCTCAAAATTATCTATTTTTAAAAATAAACCTTATTTTAAAGCCTATTTATCATGAGTGAAGGTAGCCCCTAAAGAAAACACATTTCATGTGGGGAAGGCAAAGCCAAGCCCATGTTTGCATCTGGTTTGTAAAGGAGAGATGCTCAAAATTATCTATTTGTAAAAAAAACCCCTGATTTTTAAGCCTATTTCTCACAGGTGAATGTAGCTCCAGGGATGCTGGTGGCTGTGGTGCCCGCAGTCCTCACCTGCAGCTTTCTGCTTTCTCTACTGGTGAAGAGATTTCACCTTCCTGCTCTACCAAGGATCCACCAAGGAATATTTGCAGCTGGATTGTATTTGTGAAGCACCGAGGTGGAATCTCTGCATTTAGTTCCATAGAAACAACCAAGAAGCCCCTCTGCTACAGCACTGCAGGGATGCTGTGCAGGGAATGCTCCTGGAGGCATCAAACAGCTTTTTTTTTGCTCCTGGAGGCATCAAACAGTGAGCATTTTTGGGATGTGACACCCACAAGAGCTCATGTGAGTGTTTGCCCATTTCTCATTTTATTTACCTGCATTTCCCTCCTGGAGAGCTGTCCCTGCTGGGACACATCAAGCCTTTGTCAGAAAGCCCAAAACTCGGAACAATCCACTCCACAGGGGTCTAAAGAGGGAATTTCTGTCCCATGGGGTGGGGGAAGAGGAAAAGAGAATTTAAAATGGGGCTTTTTATGAGAATGGTAAAAAAATCTCTGTGAAAGAGCACATGGTTAGTTCAGGCAGGGGGACACCCTGATGTCCTGCACAGTGACAAAGCCACCACGCTGAGATCTCACTGGTTTCATTTTCAAGAGATGAGGACACAGATCACATCCCCAGGAGCTGGGACCAGAGCTGCAGATCCCTCAGCCAACACTGATGCCTTAGGATTTCAGCTTTTATATTTTCATGTGTTTGTAATCCTGCAATTCTTTAGTGTATAACTCCAAACTCCACACACAGTGTGAGCTGCTGCTTTCCCATTTTGGTCAGACACAACAATTCCTCTCCAGGCCTGGGGATCAAGGACGCCTCACTGGCTCAGGCCCTGAGAGATGGAAACAAAAGTGAGTTGGGGGGCAAACTGAGGGTAAATGACTTCATTACCTGAAGCTGTAATTGGAAGATGAACCCCCAATATGCAAATAGACCAAATTTATAGAAGTGTGAAAACCCATGACCCTGGTCCATTTTTGGGTGTAGCCTCTGGGGGTCTTTGTCTGCCCAAAAGGTACCTGAAGGCCCTTCAATAAATATAACAGCTTTTTATTCCCTTAATTCTGTCTAGCCTGTGTTTTTAGGTAGCTCCAAAAAGGCACCAACACCCTCTGCCATCCTCCTTCTCCTCCCTGCAGATCCCAGGGCTGCTCCAGCAGCAGCTCCAGGGAATGGTGCCTTTGCTGCCAGCTCCAAAGGGAGGAACTTGGATGCTTCACTGCAAAAACAGCAGGGTGAGTTTGAGGTGAAATTCCTGGCCCCTGTTTTGTTTCTGAGGATTTTTGTAGGACAAAGCTCTGTCCTGCTCCTGATGGTCCACTCCTGACACCCCATGCCGGACACAGCACTGGGGCTCTGATTTCCCAGCTGGATGTGCTCAAAAGCCCCTCAGTTTTGCTTTCTTTGTGATTGAGAAACCCAAAGGCCTCATGTGACTTTGTAGATGACTTCACACGATCAGAGAGCAGGAAGGAAGCCGAGCTGCTCTCGCTTCGCTTTCTGTGGGGAGGCTGCAAATCCGACCTCATTAACTCAGGAGCGCTCAGAGGGACCCGAAAATGACCCCACAAACCCCCCCTGAGCCCCCCAAATGCTGCTGTTTCAACATCAAGACAACGACAGTGGCCCTGGGGATCTTCCACATGGTGAGTCCTGCAAGGGGGAGAGGGACACAGGAAAACAGAGGTGGAACCTCTCCAGGAGGCACACTGTTGTGGGCTGGTTTACAGGGTTCCCTGACCCTGGAATGTTCTCTGTTCCCAAGAGGAAAACACAATGAGTTAAGAGGAGTAAACAAAAGGTGGTGGGGGACAGGGAGAAGCGGAATTTGCTGCACTGGGAGGGGTTTTGAACAATTTTTTCCTGGCTCTGCCAATTGGAGCTCAGGGAAACTTGTTCTGCTTCCTGTTTTTCTGCTCAGTACAGGAGCTCCTACCTGAGTGTATCCAGAGCCTGCTGGGTGGGAATGGACAGCAGTGGCAGTAGGAATGTGGGAATGGGGCACTGGAGGGATTTGGGAGCTGGATGAGCAGAGGGTGATGGGTAGAACTGCCTCCTCTGGGTCTCTTTTGGTTTCCATTGGGATCATGGCCCTGTCTAGAAGCTGTTCAGGGCAGGGATGGCAGAGCAGGAGAGCCTGGAGGCCCCTCTCTCCCATGCTCCTGGTGGCACTGAGGAGCTTTAAGTGCTTTCAACCGTCCTGAGGATGTGGTTTCTTGCATGGCTGGGTTATTAAAATAACCCCTGTGCTGCCCTGGGTGTGCACAGTCAGGGTTTGGGAGCCCTCGGGGTGGTAACGGGGCTCTCACAGGTTCCTGGGACAGCAGAGGGGGAGCTGGGGACCTGCAGCCTGCAGAAATCCCATGGGATCAGCAGCTATGGCACAGGAAGGACATTCCAAAGTTCTCCCTCTTCCCTGGAGCAGCAGGAGTTGTACCATGCCTCTTGCCCTTGGAAAACAGGGTAATTTTTGGATGGATCTTGTCTTTAAGAGATATCACACAATACCAATCATTTCTCCCCCTGCCTCTTCTCTCCCTTTCTGGTGGTGCGGCTGCAGCTGGGCAGGGGGAGGGAAAGGGAAAATGGGATTTATACCTTGGCTGATTTCCTCCATCAGTTCTGGGGCACTGGATCAGGATAAATTCCTGCTGCAGGTGCCAGGGATGAATCCCAGCCATGCTGGGTGACAGCAGTGCCACCAAAGAGCTCTCAGGCTTTGTGGCAAGGTGTTCTCCTCCCATAAATCAGCTCTGCCTCGCTGCTGATCTCTTCAGAGAAAACTAGAATAAAACCTGGGTGTTCTGGAACAGACAGGGAAGGAGGAGGGGAGTGAGGAGAGGATGGGGCTGTGTGATCAGCAAAGCTCCACTGGCTGTGGGGAGGTAACCTGCAGGTGACTTTCAAAGACAGCACTGGGGAATTTGTCCTGCTCCTCAGGCCTCAAGGTGTTTGACAGAGACATTTAAGGTCAGGGCTGGAAACCTGCTCCAGTGCAGGAACAGAATTCCTCTCCTGTTGCTCTTTGACTGGAGCCAGAGGAGCCTTGGGAAGGAGCATCTGCACCTTGTCTGGCCTCAGCTGCACTCCAGCCCCTCTCTTTGGCAGCTCTGTAACTCAGAGGGCAGAAATTCCCCTGTAGAATCCTCCCAGGCCCTGTCCTCACCTCTGGACACAACTCAGGTGAGCTCAGAGTGGGATTCACTGAGCTCTCACCAGGGTGGGGCTGACCCAGGGGTCCCACAGAGCCTGAGCTGCTTCTCCTGGAGCAGCTCAACCAAGGAGGCAGCAGGAGAAGATGAAATGTGAAAGGAAACCAAATGAGAACTCAAAGCACTCCTTACTTCATCTCCAGCTGCCACAAGAGCCACTTGGAAATTCAAAAGAGAAAAGGAGAAGCTCTCACAGGGCAGCGTTTTTGGGTGGTGCTCTTTGTGCTGGTGTCCCCAGAATACCCCAGCACCCAGAGCACCCTGTCCCCAGTGGCCCCTGTTCCCCATGGCTTCAAGCTCCCCTTGCAGAAACCCCTGCTGCGAAGCAGCAGAGGAGCGGCCTCGCATCAGGGCCACATGCACAAGATAAATCACCTGGAGATCAGTCAAGCTGCAAATATTTCAGAAAAAAAAGGCACAAAATGACCTCTAAGAGCAGTTTAACCCCACTGCAGCTGCAGCAGGATTGTCCCCAGGGAACAGGGGCTCTGTGTGTCAGATTCTACCTTCAAGACACCCTAATTTATCTCCCTTGATTTAATGACTGGATTTATCTCAGTCCTACATTATTTCAGCATATCATGGAATCACAGAGTGTCCTGACCTGGAAGGGACCCACAAGGATCCTCAAGTCCAGCTCCTGTCCCTGTCCAGACCCCGCAAAATCCCACCCTGGGCATCCCTGCAGCGCTGTCCAAAGGCTCCTGGAGCTCTGGCAGCCTCGGGGCCGTGCCCATTCCCTGGGGAGCCTGGGCAGTGCCCAGCACCCTCTGGGGGAAGAGCCTTGCCCTGATCTCCAGCCTGAGCTGCCCTGGCCCAGCTCCAGCCACTCATTTCCTGGTGATTCAAATTTCTTCCACCAAGAAATGTGAAGCTCCTTTTACAGACAGGCAGCAACAAAAGTTCCAGCTCTAGTAGATCAGGGAGGAAGGGCTGGAGAGGGGCTGGGAATGGAGTACCTGGAAGAGAAATCCTCTATTTTAAACCTGCATTTCTCCTGCTGTGGCATTGCAAAGGGAAAAGGAACTGGGTATTTTTCTGTGTGAAATGAGAAGTTTTTGGTTTCTGCTGGAGCTGAGGGGTGGATCTGCAGTGGGAGTAGCTGAGCAAGGAGTGCAGGGCAGGCACCATGTCCATCTTCCTCTGCCTTCCTCCCAGAAGGCCCCTCTGCAGAGGATTCATCCTTTGGATATGCATTCCCTGCAGGAATAAGGAAGGCTCCACATCCCAGCGTGCCAAAGCCAGCTGCTGGAGAGATGTCCTGTGCATGCCAAGGGAAAGGCCTGGAGGTCCCTGACTGCTCACAGTGCAGTGCTTCTTTCTTTTGACGCAAAATGGAAAATTTTAATCAAACTTTCACCTTAAAAGTCTCCTGAATCTCTCAGGCTGGACTGAGGTTCCCTGCCATGTCCTTATCTTGTGTGACTGCATTTGGTTTGGGATGTGTGGCTCATTTCCTCACCAGCAAGGAAACCAGGGCCTCGTTTTTCTCTGGCAGACATCAGAGAGGGTTCCTCATGCTCAGCTTCAGCCTCTGGATCTGCTGGATGGGATGGGGGAATTTGGGGTTTGCTGTCTTGCTCTCACCCACTCCTCTTTCAGAACACAACTGATATTTAGGGCTCAGCTCATCCATTTTGCTCAGGCCTCCTTTTAAGTGGAACCTGAAAAAGCAATTTCTGCCCATATTTCCCACACTGGCAATTGAGGGGTTGGACCGACAGCAGAAATAAAGGAAGCAAAACATGTTTGGCAGCCTGAACACAAAACCTCTCAGCCACCTTGCAGTCAGGTGTGATCTCCATGTGTCTTCATTAAGAGATCCCTCTCCTCCCAAGGGGCACCAGCAGCTGTAGAGACACTTTGGATCGATTCAATTTCATCCTTGACAGGGTTCAGAGCTGCCCTGGGAGCTGAAATGCTGTTCCATTAAGCTGAACTCGTGTTAACTTTGTCGTGTCCTCATGTAATGAGATCTGGATATTCCTCCTTTTCCTGCCAGCTCATGAGCAAATTGCAAAGTTCATTTACTTAATTGAAAAAAAGGGAAGACAGCAGAGTGACTCTTGAACAAGCTGGTATCAGACAGGCCCAGGGAAAACCTGACACATCCTTCCTTTTCACTCAGACTCTGGACAGAATTTTAAATTCAGAGGGACAGGGTGGACAGGGGCTCACAGTCCCCTCACAGCCCAGCATGGCTTGGTGGGTGCTCGCTCTGGGAGTGCCACAGTTCTGGGAGCTGCAGCTGGGGGCTCAGAAAGTTGATGAATTTGGTTTGAAATTATTTCTAAGTCTTCTGCAGCTGACATAGAGGCAGAGAGAGGGGCTATGTTCAGCTCCTGTCACCTCCCAGCCTCGCTTCCCCCTTTCTGGGGCAAGGCAGAGCCTTCCCTCCCACAGCTCCTTTGCAAGGGCAGCTCAGCTCCCCTGGCTGGGCATCCCCACTGCCCAAAGTGTGTCTGGATCCCTCTGAACACCCAGACCCATCCTGTGCCCAGCCCCAGCCCATGCAGTAGCTGGCCCTGTGCTGTTCCAGCAGCCCCAGTTTGCAAACACAAGCCCAGACCACAGTGGTACCACTTCCTTCTCACCCGCAGTGCTGCTCAGGCTGTGGTTGAAGTGAAAGGTTGGTGCAGCTCTGGTGGAAAAATTGTTTCAGCTCTGCCCGAACTGGTGCTGATGTGGGTGGCAGATAGGGCCTGGCTTCTGCATCACTGTGGGGCCAGAGGGCTCAGGGTCATGGAGAGGGGCAGCTGGAGGGACCCCAGGGTCACTGGTGCCACTCCCTGCTCCAGCAGGACAATCCCAGAGCACAGGGCACAGCAGAGTGTCCATGTGGCTCTGGAATGTCCCAGGGAGGAGACTCCAGCCCCTCTCTGGGCTCTGCTGAGGACAGTTCTGCCTCCTGGGCAGGGGCAGCTCCTGGGCTCAGGCCCTGCCCGTGGCTCTGGGACCATTGCTGGGCCTGGAGCAGAACCTGGGCCTGCCCTGACCTCTGCACACAGGGACACACAGGGACAGCCAGGGATGGATAGAGCAGCTGTGGCTGTCCCTGAATCCCTGGAAGTATCCAAGGCCAGTTTGGACAGGGCTTGGAGCAGCCTGGGACAGTGAGAGGTGTCCCTGCCCATGGCAGGGGTGGGATGGGATGAGCTTTCCAATCCTTTCCAACCCATGGTCAAATCCCTTCCAATGTAGGCAATGCTTCCCACGTTTCCCATGGAGCAATATTCCCAAATATTCCCGTGTATGGGTTGGAGGCTGCTCTGCTCAGCTCAGCCCCCAGTGCAGGGTGCAAACCCCTTCCTGCAGAGCTTTCCCAGGAAATGACCCAGCAGGGAATAACCCAGCAAGTTCCATCCTTTCTGGGATTCCCTGATTCTATGGAGATCTCCTAAGCTGGGCTCAGACATTCCTGGCTGAGTGCAGAAGTTCAGGGGAGGACTGAGCCCACAGCTCTGGACCTCCCTCCATCTCCCAGCTCATTAAACTCTGGACAGAATGAGCCCTGGAGGCTGGGGTTTGATGGTCCACCTGGAAAACTTGGGGAAAATCATTCCAGTTCAATGTGAAAAAAGAACATTTGGAGAATTTCCTCAAATAATAAAAGAAGGAAAGTGATGGTTTTGTCAGTGGAGTGGCACAGCTGCACTTACAGGGAGATCTTTCATCTTTTTTGTGTGCCTTTTTACGCTTTGGAATACTGGTATTGCATTTTCCTCAACTCTGGAGCAAAAGGCAATTTCAAAGCCTAAAACCAGGATAAAAACCATTGAAACAAAACTCACTGCCTTTGTCATTTCTCCATCCTCTTTCTGCTGGCAGTTAAATCCAAAATATTAATAAATTGATAACTGTTGTCTCAGAATTTCCTGGGATTTAAACCCTTTGTGTTTGGCTCACTTGGCGACTCATCCATCCAGGTTCCCTGGAAATAAATTCACAGCTGGGAATTTGGCCCAAGGCCCCTGAATTCTGTTTTTTGCTTTGTTCTCCAGGTCATGAGCGTCCTGCTGCTGATTGAGTATTCCCTGGAGGTGGCCAACGGGAAGGGCTTCTGCAAAGACCTGGACAAGGATTACTACAGAATTGGTGCGTCCTGGGAATGCTGGGAAGCAGCTGTGGGGCAGGGAGGGATCCCTCAGTCCTGCAGTGCTCCCTCTGCCTTTTCCATCAAAGAATTTGGAATTCTGGGTCAAAAGCTCAGGAAGGAATTTAGGCTCTGTTTGGGGTTTGCTTTAGGCCAAGGCTGTGTTGGAGATCAATGTGGAGCCCAGAGAAGTTTTTATTTCAGAGGATCAGCCCAAACTCTGCAGCACCTGCAGAGTCCTTCAGCTCCCTCTGGAATATCCTGTCGATTCCCCTGGCAATCCTGGTTTCCCTTCCTCTCCCTTTTCCCCAGCTGTGGATCATTCCAGCCTCACACACACTCCTGACTTCCTTCACATTCTGGGCATTTCCAGGGAAACACTGAAGTGTCCCAGAACTCCTCAATGGACAGAGGGGACAAATCCCACCCCACACTGATCCCATGGATGTGTGAGCTGTGGGATACTGCCACCAACATCCCTCCATGCCATGAAAGCATTGCCATGGAGCCATTGCCATGGAGCCATTCCCATGGATCTCCTGCCTCTCAACTGGACAGAGCCACACCACCCCTTCCTCCCACCACCCCTCCCATTCCCCAACTTTCCCAGCCCCTGGTGTATTTTTCCAGAACACTGGTGGCTGGAAGAGGCAGCCAAGCTGTCCCATAGCTCACAATTCCAGAAGGATTGAATTCCTACAGAAGGCTCCAGCTCAGACCCTTGCAAAGAGCTGGAGCGGTCTCATGAGGTGCCATCTAAAAAACCCAAAGCCCTCAAATATTGCCCAACCAGGATGTTCTGCCAGAGCTGTTTGGAAACATGTGCAGAGGGGTTTTCCTTTCTTGAGTCATTTTCTGTGAAAAACCACAAGCTGAGAGAACCCTGGGAGCAAAAGCAGGAACCCAGGCCCCTTCCCTGCCCCGTCCATGCCCACGGAGAGAAAACACAACCCCTGGCAGCCAGGAATTGCTGTTCCCTGGTCTTCCAGAGAGGCTGTTCCTGGGCTGAAAACCTCTTCCCTGTATGTGGAGGAAAAGGAAGCTGAGTACGGGTTCCTGCACATTCCAAACTCTCCTGTCCACAGGACAGGAGTCAGAAATAGGGAAAAGCACCAAACCAGGAATAGGCACTGCCTGGTGAAGTTATAAAAGCTGGCTTCAGGTTTTTCAAAGGATAGAGGTAGCACTGGGATCTCCCAGAGCTGTTTGACATCAGCACTCAAAGGTTTGTTTGATGCAACAGAATCATGGAATGTCCAGATTGGAAGGGATTTTAATCACCCAGTTCCAAGGGGAAGGGTATCAACAGTAAGCAAAAAATGGGAATTTGGGGGAGTCCTGTTGATAGGAACCTGAGCAAGGGGCTTTGCAATGGTTCCCATGTTTCCCATGGAGCAATATTCCCAAATATTC
>VYZP01063071.1:0-11808 GCA_013400635.1 Hypocryptadius cinnamomeus
AAACTGAGAAAGGTTTTAATGCAAAGGGATGAGTCATTCAAAGATTTCCTAAATATTTACTTGCCCTACAGGAATCACTTGATGGGTGGAACATGAAGTTGGGTAACAGCAGAGAAGTCCCCCCACCTCTCCATTTGCAATGCAGGGCTGGCACAAAGGCACACTCAAAAGCTTCAAAGGTTGTGAGGGGCTGTGGGCACATCTTTGCATGTGTATGGGGACAGGAAGGGGGAGGGGAGGATAGCAACACAAATTTTTCAGTCCATACTTTTCTTTTACAAGCACAATGCAGAGAGATTACAAAAGGGTGTTTTCTTTGGACCTGAAGTGCTATTTGGGAAATGAGTACTATTTCAAATAGTCCCACTATGTTGTTGCAAATAGCCTCATTACTTAATGAAAGGTCCTTTTTTATTACCTCGTGCCCAAGTGACTATATGAAACAGTGATGGGCAAACATTTTTAAGCAAGGTTTTTAAATTCAACTTTCTACATCACAGGCAAATATAGGCAACCTACAATGTGAATTATTTTGTGGGGAAAGGGGTGATTTTTAATATAGTAACAACACCAGCCTCAGTCAGGTAATATTACCTTTAACAACACCTCATAAAACTGCATAGCTTTAAAATCTTAAATGCCAGCAAGCAGACACAGCAATAAATATTGATGGTGGGAGGTGTTGCTTTTAGGGCAACATTTTTGGCTTGTCTGTTAGTACCATAAGAGTAGAAGGCTCTTCAACACAGCTTTTGAAACTCTTCTCTTGATACTCCTTTGGACATCTGCAGCACAGAAAGGGTACAGGGAACTCATACTGAAATCTGTTGAATTTTAATGCATTAGAAGCTGACATGCCACAAGGTCTCCATTATTGGTATACAGTATAATGACTAATTTTTTCAGGTACTTAATGTGGTGGCAGAAGGAAGTTTTGGACCACAGGCATTTATTTCAATGGAATGTCCACAAACCTAGCTTAGAGGGGAAGTAACCTTCTATGGTCATGGTATCATTTTAAAATTATCTGCTTACATAAATATGACAGTGTCCCCTATGTACAATATAGTGCTCCTAAAACCATGCTTCCTTAAAAATGTGCATCTTGAAAATGCTTATGTTTACTATCTGAAAAAAACCCAAACAGCTATTAACAGTGCTAAAACCAAGAATGATTTTTAATTTTATCAAGTCACATTAAGAATGTTTTTAAGTTTTACACTTTGGTTTACGCTTATAGCACCAAATGTACCCTTTCTCCTCTACCAAGAAGCCTGAAGGGCACCAGATTAGACTAATACAGAAGATTGCAAGTGAACTCATTGCTACTGAGCACAGGCTGTGCTGAAATGCTCTCACTATTCTCTCTGCTACCCTCTAGTGAACAAGGAAAAATAAGTTCCAAGTGCCTTTGAATCTTACACTGAATGAAATCTTTAATGGAGTTATTAATGAATTCAGTTTTCCAGTTTCAGACTAAAATAGAGACCTCTCTATTTTTGAGCACAACAGCACTTCTGGCAATTATTTTCCCTGACTTTGTCACTCCATAAACTGAGACATTTAAGACTGCAAACTGCCTTTAAAAACACTTTTTTTTGTTGAGGAGGTCGTTGAATTAGTTGATCTTAAGGTCTTCTCTCTGCATTCAGGACCTTTTTTTTTTTTTTTCCCAGTGATACACATTGATAAGGGTTTAAATAATTTTTTTTCAATTGTAACTTGATTTGAACCAAGTTTTTTTGAAGATTTTTGCTCATGGTGAGGAACTATTTGTCTTCTTTTCAGAGAGAATATTTGGAAAGGAGGATGCAATGGAGAATGAAGCATTGGAGAAACTTAGAGAATTTGCAGTAATTTGGTATCTATTGCCAGACACAAGAAAGGGGTATTTCACTGAACTATTTAAGAAAAGTGACATTCAGGTCGTATTGTGAAGGTTACTACACAGTTACTGTTTGCTGTTCCTCTACACCATTTCTAGCTTCTTTCCTGCCTCTTTCTGAGGATTAAACAGATGGTAAACAGAACCTAATGTCTGTGTAACTCACCATCTGGCTAATAGATGCATTTTTGCATAGGCTCATTAGCATGCTTGTTCCATTCCAAATCCTCCATAACAGTTTCGTCTCTGTCTGTATCATCTTGGTAACATAGTTAATAAATGCAAAATGCATATATGAAGTTGCAGTTCATGTGGAACATAATCACAGCTTTTAACTAACCAAAACATCAGAAATGGGACTCGACCCAACCCTCCTGAGCATCAGCTACATTTGCTGTCTGGTCCACTTTTTGATTATTATTTTATTCTGCTTGAGTATCTGCCTTTAATTTACCACTGGTTCATTTTTTACCTGAGATGCTCTCTACAAGAAAAAGCAACCGCTAACTTAATCTTTATAATCATTGTTTTACTTAGAGGGAAAGGCAAATCATTGGAAAAAATACCTTCAAACCTAACCTTATTTGAATTATAGCTTGGCTGGCTTTTCCCTTTATAATTACCCTGAGATGTTTAAAAGGAAGAAGAATGACAGTGCTAATTTTAGCCTATTCAATAGCATTACACAGTTCATCAAGAACAGGGATTTTTTTTTTTTTTTTTTTCTCCTTGACCAGTTCTGTCCCCATTTAATAATACTGGTCAGAAAGTTCAAAACTTGGGTTATTCAAGCTCAGCAAATTGCTGCTTAGAAGTGGCAGTGTCATGACAAACTAACAGTCAGATAAACAAAAAGTGAAAAATACACACAGGTCAGACTGAAGGTGAGATTCAGCAACAGCCAAGTGGAAGTCAAGAATGCCAGCACTGTGCATTGCATTAACTAAGGATGTGCTAAGGTCTCTCCTCAGCTACTTGTGAATCATCAACTTCAAATGAAAATGGGAAATATTCAGAGGAGAAAATAAAAGATCTACTGACGTTCACTAATATGTTATCTATGAGTGTTTTAATACAGTTAGATAAAATAGTAAAAGCATGAAAATGTTATGCCAAATACTGGGGGAATGACAGCAAAACAAGGGGAGTGGAGCCTGTACAGAATTAGGATGCTTCACCAGCACACATCAGCTGCTCTACAGCCCATCATTGCACCACACTGCAGATGTGGCTCAGAGGCACAGCATTCCAGACAGCCCAGACCCAGGGCTGGTTTTACACTGCTACCAAGGTTTCAGCAGAGAGAGGCAACCACAAGGAGACAAGTTTGTCATTGACCTGGAATGAACCCAACACCAACATCAGATTTTTGTTGGTTTGGGTAGTACTATGGAGCTAATGGAAAGGGAAGGATAGAGAGGAAATAAGAGTGGAAGAAGGAATGATGGAGAAGAAAGGTAGGCACGAAGGAGGAGAATATCAATAGAGAATGAAAACTGGTTGAGAAGAGGGAAAATCTAAAAATGCACAAAAAATGTCGGTTGCACAAGCCAGCAACAGCAAAGCTGGAAGACTAGATATGACCAGTAATTTTCAAGAGACAGCATTTCAAATGCACCAAGGATATGCTGTTTATCCAGATTTATCTACGTGCAAATACAGCTCATGACCAGTTTCTAGAGAGCCCAACTCAGAAAATCTTCTTTAGCTGTGGACAGCAATGCAATTTCTGACTGTAACTCCAGCCCAGCCATCAGTGAGACTACACTTTCGTTGTGGTCTGATAGGTTTTGCCCCAGTTTTATTTGGCAAGACTACCGCTACTCATTTATACTTGCACATTGACATGAAAACAAAATAATTTTACCTCAGATTACTGAATTACCAGCATGACTCTAAAAACTCTGGTTTTAAAAAAGAAAACTCTAGAGAGAGCTATATTAACTCTGAAGACAGGTGGCTAATTTCAGATCTCTTTTCCTAAGATGTTGCAGACCCTCAGTTTCAAGGATGATACCGTCAAGTGCTTAGCATACACAGGTTTTGACCTTAGTCATCTAAGTTTTAGAATTCCCATATGGTCCACTGGCAAAGTCCTACAGTTTTTAAAGTGCTGTTCTCAAGGCAACAATGCATTACTTAATTCCACACTGGACAAATTCCACCCTTCAGCAGGAAGTTCTGTTCCAAGCAAAATTTGCAATTATCAGTAAAAAAGAAAAGGGAAAAAAAACCAAGTCTGGTCTTTTTTGTAATACCAACCATTCATGTTTCCACAGTTCTTTTCCAGTCCTTTGTACTTCTGCATCTGAGCTGTACTTCTTGGCTATGGCCTTCACAGTGTTCTTCAGAAGAAAATGACAGGCAGCAAGATAAAAGGGACATTTAAGGGTCCAAGCACCAATTTTTCTTCACTCCAGACAGCAAACCTGTTTCAGCAAGCTCCCATCCACAATCAGTACCCCACACCTGACATGGCAGTATTTGGACATAATGCTCACTCTTGCACCAGGGTCTAAAGCAGTACAAAGAAACCTTCCAAAGACAAAAAAACCCCCAAACCCCTAAAATTCTACATACAAGGCAATTAATTGAAAAATAGTTAAGTCATCTAAACTGACTGCTGTCTGGGCCTGTGTTTTTGGTTTTTCAGGCAAGGTTTGGGTAGTGGGGGGACTACAGGTGTGCCTTCTGTGAGAAGCTGCCAGAAGCTTCTGCTATGTCTTGACAGACCCAATGCCAGCAGGATCCAGGATGGACCCACCACTGCCCAAGGCTGAGCCCATCAGTGATGGTGGTAGAGCCTTTGAGATAAGATATTTATGAAGGAAAAGAAAAAGTTACTGGACAGAAGTAATTTTCAGACAGGGAAGGAGTGAGAATATATGAGAGCAACAAGTCTGCAGAAACCAAGGTCAGTGAAGAAGGAGGGGCAGGAGGTGCTCCAGGTACCAGAGCAGAGAATCCCCTGCAGCTCCATGGTGAGGACCGTGGTGAGGCAGCTGTGCCCCTGCAGCCCACGGAGGACTGGAGCAGGTGAGTGCCTGAGGGAGGCTGTGCTCATGGAGGAAGCCCAAGTTAGAGCAGGCTCTTGGCAGGACCTGTGAGAGACCCATGCTGGAGCAGGCTGTTCCTGAAGGACTGCACCCCATGGAAAAGACCCCATGTGAGACCCACACTGGAGCAGTTAATAAAGAACTGCAGCCCGTGGGAAGGACTCACTTTGGAGAAGTCTGGGGAGGACTGGCTCCAGGGGGGGGACTACATGCTGGAGCAGGCAAAGGACTCCTTTTCCTGAGGAGGAAGCAGCAGCAGAATCAGCATGTGATGAACTGACCATAATCCCCACTCTGCATCTCCCTGCACTGCTAGGAGATGGGAGGCAGAGAACTGGGAATAAAATTAGGGCTGGGAAGGGGGGAAGGGTGGGGGAAGAGGTTTTTTTAAGATTTAATTTACTTGTTCTTACTTACTTGTTGTCCTACTCTGATCTTTTGATTGATAATAACATCAGTTAATTTCTCCAGATTGGGTCTGTTTTGCCCATGACAGTAATCAGTGAGTGATCTCTCTCTGTCCTTGTCTCAAGTCATGATGTCTCATTGCATTTTCTCTCCTCTGTCCAGCTGAGGAGAGTGATAGAAAAGATTCGGTGGCACCTGGTCTAGCTAGGGTCAACACACAACAGGCTGCTGTCACAAATAGAGTGCACCTTTCTCAGCAGTACTAGTCTGGACTCATTAAAGGTCACCAAATAATTCTGTATTGGGGTACCAACAGTACCTACAAAATAGGCCTTCTGAGTATAAATCCTTTCAATAGCTGATGATGTGCAGTTGATACAGGGGCAATGCACAATTCTAAGATCTTCAGCATGGATCAAGAACATATAAATCAATGAGTTTAATCAATTGGCATGTGTTCACAAGAAAAAATTCAAGAATGGTGTGGCTTATATATGACATTTTGCAATGCCCATGCCAGGTGGGGATTAGAACAAATACAAAAGGATAATTACTATCTAATTAGAATATGAAGTTACGACATTGTAGTCTGTGCTTAGCCTGAAAATACTAGAGATACAAAGCAAGCATCCACTTAATTATTTCAAAACTTGAACAATACAGAGATGAAGAAACATTTTCTAGAACTGAGGTTCATCTCAGCAGAAAATTCCACTTTTTTTTTTTTTTTCATTTATTTATATTTTAAATCATCAACATTCTAAATCAGGATTAACAGAAGTGGGGGTTTCTGAGGCAAAAAAAAAGAATTAAATGGGATTTCAGGTAAATTAAAGTACTTTATATGATAAAGCCAATTTTTTTATTTCAGGTGATTTTAGCTTCAAGGAGCGTACGCACAATATAAAAATGGCAGTACAAATCTAGAAACCTCATGCCACCTCATACCACCTTGCAACTGGTGTTTTTAATGTAACAGGACACTGCTTCTCTTTCCCTCCTCACTGCTCCCTCCACCACAAAAAAAAATCCAAAGCACCACTGAAATATTATTTTTCCACCAAGGAAATTTGATTTTTACCAAACGGCATTTTCCAGCAGAAAAAGAACAGCATGAAAAAGACCCTTACCATCGCTTTCTCCAAAGCTACTCCTGTGGCAATGCCAAGGAGAGTGCCAGCCTGTTTGTCAGACAGCTCTATCAGAACCTTCGACTCCCTGTCTCCTACCAACATCTGCCCGGCTAGAACAGACACAAACATGCTGCCTACCTTTTGCTTAGTTCATTCCCAGCTTGCTGCTTACAGATGGGGCAAAATTGCTGAAGCCATCTGGAAATATTATGATTATACATTTGCAGAGGGAAGTCTGGTGGTTTTTTCCATCTAAATCCTATTATTGTTTTTCTGTTCAAGGATTTCAAATGTGGGTTCTTTTAGAACACAATAAGCCAAATTCAGAACCACTCCAGACAGAAGTCCTGCCAAAAGTGACATCCACAGACTGAAAAATGTTCACCGCCCACCAGGAGCAGTGCAGAGTCCATCCCAAACCAGTGTGACAGGCTGAGCAGCAACCCAACTTCTGTCACTCAAAACCCTGAGCCAGGAAACCTATGAGACCGGATCAAATGCTTTGCACAAGCTCAGGTAGGTGGTGTCAGTCACTCTTTCCTCATCCACCAACACCTTTACCTCACCATAGAAGGCCACCAAATTTAGGTCAGGAGTTATTTGCCCATAATGAAGCCATGTTGGCTGTCACAAATCACCTTCCAACTTTCCATGTGCCTCAACATAGGTTCCAGGAGGATCGGCCCCATGATCTTGCCAGACACTGAGGTGAAACTGACAGGACGGGGTCTTCTTTCTATTCCTTCTCAAAACAGGCATTATGTTTTCCCCTTTCTAGTCAGTGGGAACTTAACTGGACTTCTCAAATATGACAGAAAATGGCTTAGGCACGTCATCTGCCAGTTCTCTCAGAACATTTCTCTCAGATACATTTCATCAGATCTCACGGACTTGTGCACCTTCAAGTTCCTTAGGTGGTCTCTAGCCTGATCTGCTTCTAGAGCAGGTGGTTCTTCCTTCTCCCAGTGCACACTTTTCCCTTCTGCAATGTAGGAAGTGTGGCTGGACTACCTGTCAGTGAATACTGAGGCAGAAATGTCATTAAGTACCTCAGCCTTCTCCAATCCCAGCCTTCTCCCATTTCTTTCCAGAGAGGGCCTATTCTTCCCCTTATCTTTCTTTCACCACCATATATGTAGAAGTTTTCTTGTTGCCCTTGATGTCCCATTATATCAGCTTTAATTCGATCAGGGCTATAGCTTTTCTAACCAAATGCCTGGCTGGTTAGACAATCTTTCTGTATCCTTCCCAGGCTACCTATCCTTGTTTCCACTCTCTAGAAGTAGGCTTCCTTTTTGTGTTTGAATTTGTCCAGGAGCGTCTTGTTCATACATGCAGGCCTTCTGGAATCTTTGCATAACTTTATTTTTATTGGGATGTAGTGATCCTGAGCTTGCAGGAGGGGATCCTGGAATATTAATCAGCTTTCGTGGGTCCCTTTTCCCTCCAAGGCTTTATCCCACAGTATTTTACCAAGCAGATCCCTGAGGAGGCCAAAGCCTGCTCTCCTGAAATCCAGAGGAGTGAGCTTGCTGTGCCTCCTCCCTGCTGCCCCAAAGGTCTTGAATTCCATAATTTTATGTTCACTGCAGCCCAGTCTGCCCTTTGTGTTTCATCTTCTGCATCAGCCCCTCCTTGTTGGTGAGATCAGGGTTACACATAGCATCTTCCCTTGTTGGCTCCTCTATCACTTGGAGAAGGAAGTTATCAACAACATTCCAGGAGCCTCCTGGATTGCTTATGTCCTGCTATGTTGTCCCTCCAACAGCTGTTGGGGAGGCTGAAGTCCCAGAAGGACAAGGGCTTGTGA
This sequence comes from Hypocryptadius cinnamomeus, assembly GCA_013400635.1. Taxonomy (NCBI): domain Eukaryota; kingdom Metazoa; phylum Chordata; class Aves; order Passeriformes; family Zosteropidae; genus Hypocryptadius; species Hypocryptadius cinnamomeus. The sequence goes on from VYZP01063071.1 coordinate 8,293, forward strand.
ATGTGAGGATGCTCCTGTCTGTCTATAGGGACCCTCATCCACTCAGTCCTCCTGGTCAAGTGGCCTGTAGCAGACCTCCACTGTAATGTCACCTGTCCCTTCCCTCTCTTTAATCGTGACCCAGAGCTCTCAGTCAGCTCCTCATCCATCCCCAGGTAGAGCTCCATGCATTCCAGCTGGTCATTATCATAGGGAATGACACTCATTCCTCATCTTTGCCTGTCCTTCCTAAAGAGCCCAAGTCCTTCCATTCCAACACTGCAGTCATGGGAACCATCTGATCACTGATGACAACCAGATCACAGCCCTGCAGCCTTCACCCATCTCTATCTCCTCCTGTTTATTCCCCATGCTGTGTGTTTGCACAGATATTTAACGTGGGCCCCTGACGAAGCCACGTTACTGACTGCAGTGGCAGCAATTCCTTTATCCTACATTTCAGATGCTCTCCTATCAAACTCTGTGATCCCTCCCCAGGCTCTGGGCATCTCCTGCTGGCACTGGCATCAAACTGGTAGGAGTGGGATAGATTGTGGTTCCCCTCCCTTGGCAATCTTTCTTCAAAGCCCTCTTCACCAGCTGGGCAAACCTATGATGAAATACTGCAGTTCCTTCTCACCACAAAGACATTATTATTCAGGTGCTTGTGTGATACAGCAACAGCTCATCTGCTGCAGATAAATCTCTCCATCTCTTCTGATTTTAAAAGGACAGCCAAATGGATTTCTCCACACAGCTCCTCCTGTATTTTAAATAAGCTGGTAGAAATCTTCTATTCTCAGACTGGTGGGAACTAGTACAAACCAACACCTTACCCTGGCAATATAAACTTTGCACCTTGCACATTGCTATTACCAAGAGCCTTACAGGAAACAAGAAGAGTTCTGGGTAGTTTTGCTGCCTATCAACAATTTAAAGCATAAACATCTTCAGTCCAGCACCTTTGCCCATGTCTATCAAGAAGAGTACCTAATTGTCCCAGATTGCCACTGACCACCACCAGCATTTCAGAAAATAAAACTAACCTTAACCATAAATATGCTCAAACAAGCCACAAACTTACCATAGCTTTTCAAATGTTGCCCTCACTGATAAGCCAGGGGAAACCCAAGGAGAACTCCACAGCTCTTATCAGCTTGAATTCAAAGGAGGGAAAGAACAGCAACAGGATGGAGCAGGCACAGGCACATCAGGGAGGAAACAGAGACACTCCTTCTTGCCTCACTGGGTAGCAACTTCCAGTGATTGTAGCCCAGCCCTCCACCAAACTGGTTTGTGCCTTGAAGGGTATGCCAGGAAATTAAAGGTTTGTCATGCACTTCTGCTGTGGCAACATGCTTTCATACAATTTTCAGCAATACATAAGTTCAGAAGATATATATACACCACATGAGCCTTTGTTAGACAGATGTAAATAAGACATTAATATAAAAATAAGAAACCATCCTATCCAGGCATTCAGCCTCCTGTAGGCTGTAAATATGCACTGTTAATGCATGGCTGTTCTACAGTAGTTTTCCTGGAAAAAATCATTAGAATTATACATATTTGAACCACTCACAAAAGAAAATTTAAGCTTAAATTAAGAGCAGAAAAATAAAAAGACAGTTTAGACAGAGAGAGAAAAAATTCACTACATGGAATACACACATGCAACTCCTTACAAAAAAATTCCTTTCTCTTGATCTTCATGAATTGTTTATAACCACGTTCAGTTAATATATGGATTTTAATTACTATGAGACAATTATGAAGACAACTCTTTAGCTCAATAATATTCTCTCTTGGATCACTAACTGAGCTCCAGAAATTAAGGAGGTAAATGGAGTTACTACCTTACTGCTTTCAACAAGATGTGGAAACCCTGCTCCTAAGAACTCTTTTCCTCCACCAGGCCAGGATGTCATCATGACCTCTTGTGCCACAGCACTGACAGAAATCCTCATCCTTGCTTCTTTTTCCACATAAAATGAACGGAAAATACAGAGAAGTAGAAACCACCAGCCCCAGGAAGGACAACTGCAGGGACCTCTGTACTGCACTTTGCAGAGTGAGGCTGTGGTGGGTGATGGAGATGACCAGTGTTTGCTGTGTCCAGAGACAAACCACTGATCCCTTGCAAATCAGGAATTTATTTCCAAGTGTGCTGCTGTGCACAGGGAGACTAACAACATTCAAATAACACAAAAACCTATGCAAACCATGTTGGCACCACCAGGCAGGCCTAACAGCCCTCCCTCCCCTGGTGTCTTATTGTGTTCCTTCCTCATAAAATTATAGATTAATAGAATAATTAAGGTTGGAAAAGATCTCTAAGATCATAGAGTCCAGTTTTTAACCCAGAACCACTGTGCTCACCAGTAAACCATGCAGTATGCAACAGAAGCAGCCTGAAATCCAGAACTGGCAAAACCCATCATCTATACAGTTCCACGCAGAGCAAGGTCCTGAAAGCATCATCCACCATTTATTCCTGCCAGCACTGCACAGCTCTGTGACTTCCTTCTTTCTAGATAGGAAGCAAATTAAGCCTTTGGAAAATAGGAAGTAATTTACATACAGTATTAATGCCTCTTGATGCAACAGGATTCAATATTTTACTCTTCGTTGCTTCACATCAATCACAGCCTCTTCGATTTCAGAGTAATGTTTGTCCAGTCACTGTGTAAGGCCAAATATTAATAAAAAAAATTCTGCTCATTTCTTGATGGAAATTAATTATGTATTTATAAGCTCATAGTCTGGTAGATATCAGGTATTTTGGAATAAACTAAAATATAAAAAAACCATTATAGACTACATTCTGCATGCAAAACTGGCAAATTCTACAATTTCTGTCATCAGTTATAAAGATGAATAAAAATTCTTCCAATCAAACAAAGGAAGTCAAAAGCTTTCCACAGAATTTCTCATAAATGTACTCAGGTTACTATTAACTTTATATATCACTTTATAAAATTATGAGACACATACAGACTGCTATTCTTCAGCAAGTACTGTTTGCCAAAATGGACTTTCATTTTCCCTTCCATAATTAATTCATGTTTAGACACAGGTGTCTAGAGGAAAAACCTACACCTGAACAGAATAATGTATCAGCTACAGGTTTTACTTTATTATCCTTAAGAGTTCAACGAGGAACTAAAAATCACCTTATGAAGAAATGACTTTGCCAAGATTATACAAAATGGGCCTGGAAAAAATTGGAATCAAACCTTTAATCACCAGAGCCTACTTAACTACAAAAGTCAAACTTCCACACTCTTGAATACGGAAAAAAAAAATCTAAGTCAAAGTTCTTTCATAACCCACTAGAAAGGTATAATATAATTGGATACTGAATAAATAAATCCCAGTTTACATGCAGTGATATGTCTATTTTGCCAATATTGACATATGTCTACTAATACTGACTGCTTTTTTTCTATTTTAATATTAATATATATAACAATTTTATTCAGATTTGCTGTATAATAACACCTTTCTTTGAAACTGGACCAATTTTTTAATATCTTT
>VYZP01063072.1:0-10399 GCA_013400635.1 Hypocryptadius cinnamomeus
CCTTGAATATTGTGTGCAGTTTTGGGTGCCATAACATAAGAAGGTTATGAACTTATTAGACAGCATCTAAAGGAGGGTTGCTATCAAAGATTTCCTTAATTGCATAGGCTACAAGTAAAAGACACCGCAACTTCTTCAGTCTAGTGAAAAAGTCAATACCTGAGTGTACACATGCGTGGTGGGCTGCCCCCTGCCAGTATCCAAGCACTCATACAGGGTGAGGAAAGAAAACACAAGTGCAAAACCAAGAAAATTTCTTCATCAAGATAAAGGCAGTTTAACATGGGGAAGGAAAAAAAAAACCCATACTAAAACAGCAAGCGGCAAACTGAAGGAAATTCCTCACCACTTCTCACAGGTAGAGTGATGCTCAGCCAGTTTCCACACAAAGCCACCTCAGAAGCCAAATCTCTTCTTGTTTCTCTACCCCAGTTTTTATTGCTGAACATGATATTATATGGACTGCTATATCTATCCCTTTGGCCAGCTCAGGTCAGCTGTCCAAGCTATGTTCCCTCCCAAAAAGAGAAAGCCTTGACACTGCTCAAACACTATTCAGCAGCAGCCAAAACACTGGTGTGTGTTATCAAGGCTGCTTTAGTCACAAGGCATCATCCAGGCTGCTATGAAGTTAACACTATCACAGCCAGAACCAGTACAAGGTGGAAACTTTCAGTTGAAAATTGATCTGCCAAGTTCTCCTGAAAGGCAGACTAATTTTATTCACACATCTCAATTTAACTTAAAGCACCTAAATAGAAAAATACTGTTTTGAAAACATTAGCTGCCATTCCTTTTAATGTTATATACTAAATTCATACAAGAATGAGCTGTATTGGCAGCTTACTGCTGTGCTTTCTTCATTATAAAACAGATTTCTGAACCTTTCCTGTCAAAGCCATAAAGAGGTTTTCCCAAGAGAAGAGCACTAGCAGGGTGTAATATTGGCAAGGTGGATCAGAAGGTATGATCTGCAAGCCCCTGCATCCAGGAAGCACTTGTGTGGGTCTAAATTTATATGTAGGATTTTCTTCTCTGACAAGCAGCTGGCAAACCTCATGATTTATGAGATACTGCCCAACATCACATAGAGAGCTTACTTATTGCAGGTGTCATGATTCCAGCTCTTGCCAACAACATAAATTATGGTAGCCTGACTGTTTTTTGGAATCACAACAGCTTTTGAGAAAACAGCTCCAAATACCACATTTTCCTATCTAGAAGAAAGAATATTTTCCATTACTCTTCCTCTAAACTGGAAGTGGGGAATCCATAGTCCAGGAAAAGACGTGACTTTCAGAAACACTGTTCTTTGCCTGGAATGTTACTTTTTTAAATAAATTTTTCGACATTTCTTGCAAGAGAGCACAGGGGTGACATGTAGTCAAGAGTTTTAAAGACCTTCGATAGCAGAGACCTGATTCAATATTTCACAATCCTCTTAGCCATTTTTTTCTAAACTATCTAAGAATCAGAAACAGCACTAAAGCTGCTGAAATCTGTACCTGCAACTTTGTTCAAATTTACTTTTCACTGCAAACCATCAACAGTGGTTTTGAGTCTTTATTTGACTGAAAACTTTTGGGGCAACATATGCAATCTACTGGAAAGTGAGATACAAGTATGTATGTAATTTAAACAGGAACAAAATATTTCCAGTTCCCAGCAACTGAAAAGAACAGTTTATTTGCATCTTTTATCAATATTTGAAAAGTATTTATCCACACAAATGAAAGCCTACAGTTCTCTATTCTGTATAACTGTCTCCCTAAAACAATCATGAACATTTGTAAAGAATTTGTTAAGACATGCACCACCAACAATTTAAAAGCCATACATCTGAACAGGTAGTTCTGTTGCTTTATTGTAACAAGAAAGGTATTAATTGGTTGGGATATGTCTCTGTGTAAAAATCTTTTATGTTCAGAGCACAAAGGCATTAGTGTGCTCCTCTAGAATGGGCTTAACTATTCCTTGCAGGCACTGTAAGCCTTTATTTTACTAGATAAAAGTGCAATTTGCTTAATTTACTAGATAAAAGTGCAATTTGCACCAATCGTCTAGTTGAAATGTTCCCTCTTTTACTCACTGGCAAACACACAAAGGTACTCTCTCCCAGAACAGAGTAAAATTCTGAAATAGCTCATCTTGCTGGTGTTGCTTTTGAAAAGAGCTATCTTGAATGTTCTCAGAATGCTGCCGGTTCTCCATTTACTCAGGTTGCCATGACAGACTTGTGGGGTAATAGCTTTAGTAATCCAAGCAAAACGAGTAAACTACCTTTTGAATAATAACGAAAAAACTTCCAATGCCATCCTAACTGGAATTTGCTTCTTTTAATATACATTTCTCACCAAATCTTCTGCTTCTTATCCTCTTCAAAAGAGTTTTTTACTACTACAACATAAAAAGTGATTCTACCAAGATTCAACTGTAAAATCTGTTTGTAATAAACTTCACTGGAAGTTCTTTCAGCACATTCAACATTGAGAATTGGAAGCTAAATATATGCTGGTACTTTCAAAGCATTTCAAGTTTCAACAGAAATCAGAAGAGGGAGTGGATTCTGGCTGACTCAATCCATTGTATCTTGTCTGATGCAGATTATGTCTTCAGAGCAGAATTATATTCTCAGTGGCAGAACCATCAAGCTGAAGTTACTATCAACTTCAGCTCTGCTGCAGCAACGCAGAGCTAAAGAGCTGATGCAACCAGAGATTTCAAAATGGAAAATTTAAATTGCATTCAGTGGAAGAAATGAGGAGAGGCCTTGCCTGCAAGTTGATTTCCAAAGTATTTCAGATGATGAGTCAGTTTCAAGATGCAGAATCAACAGACGTGACCTAATGTGACTGTTTCCTTTAGGAGATTCAAAACAGATTCACTGGCTGTGAAGGAGCAGTTCCCAAAGCAAGGGAATGCTTGATTAAATACCCTGCTTTTCCAGGCCTGTTTAGACAATTTCTTGCTGAACGTGGAAGATGTGATGGGAGAAACAAAGGCAGCTTATATCACGATCACCTAAATGGTAGCGGCATGTCAGTTTTTGCTGCTCCTTGTATCCCATTCCATCTTAATCGAAAGGTGTACTCTTGGTTTCTTGCTGGAAGGACTTCTGGAGACCTTCTCCCTTTAATTAGTTCCCATAGAGAAAATTCTTCCATGCAAAAAAAAATATAATGAAACACTAAGCAAGTCAGTGGGTGCTAGAATGTCATTATATGCACTGGCTTGGAAAAGACTTTTTTTTATTAGTCCTTTTCTTTGTCTGAAAAACTTACCTGTTGCAGTTGTGCAAAATATACCACTGGATGTCATTCAGATCACAATCACAGACAAGAGAGAAAAAATTAACTAGCAAAACTTTGGGACTTGATGAATAAACCTGTGATCTGGATCACTGGAAACTCTCACCAAACCAAAAGACTAATGATGAAAATATATACTACAGAGGACCTCATGATTTACAAATACTGAGGAAGATCCTGAACTCTATATCATTTCCCAGACACCTGATAATGTATAAGGTCTGGAAATATAAAATTTGGCTGAAAAGAACTATCCAGTTGCACTTTTGTAGCAGCTTCATGCTATCCCAAAAATCCCCATGAGATAGCACTCATAGGTCAAAACATATGACCATTAGCAAAGTAGCCCCCAGCACTGTTTGTGCCACAAAACCTCCAGCATTGTTCGTGTTCATTTTTCAGTCCCTACATATAATGCTAGATTTTGGCAATATGAAGAAGCATACAGACACATTTCTAACCCTGTCTCTGATCTGCACTATCCATATCACATTTTTGAGCAGTCTAGTATACTATGCTGAGGAAGCAGAGTCAACCATGTCTTAGAGATGTCAGAATGATTAGATTTAAAGCTAAACCCAAGGGAAGAGCCAGAAGCATGGAAATTCCACAGCATTTCAGGTCAGTGACCTAGCTTGTTGGGAAATACTCCACTGCATTCCACTTGAGTGATTGGTTCTAAAAGAAGTTTGGAAAAAATAGTTATTATAGTGATCTGTAATAATCTTTTAATGATGTGAGATTAACGGTAGCCTAGAGAGTGACAAAAAGGACCTAAAATTGGTAGATGGTCCTGAACAGGTCAGTTTTTGTCCTCAGTTTGGAAGTAAGAAATACTGTTGGTTAGTAGTAGCTGAAGATTTTCTTAAAGTTTACACAGAGAGTTCTGGGAGCAGAAAGGTCAGCAGCTTAATGAAGTCCTTCTGCAAGACAGTTACATCTTCTTGCTTCAGGTCTAGGCATCCTGTTTTCTTGGAATTATGATCATTGGTACTGCAGGAGCAGGTACAAGCCACAGTCCAAATCAGGACCCTGATTTGATGGCACATGGTATGTTCATGACAGAGAGACCCTTTCTCCAAAGACCACGTATGTTCTATGAATATGTATTATTTGAGTATCATAAACTAGTTTATAGTTTCCCTCCAAAATCACTGTATACCAGTGTTGGGATTTCCCAAAGATTTAAAATGGCAAAACCTCTGTCACCGGCAGAAAGTTTCACGAGTGCATATTGGGAAGTGGCTTAGTGATGGACATACTATATCTGGCTCACTTTGACCCTACCTCATCAAGGGATTTCATTTCTCAATACAAAATCACCACGTAGCATCTGGAGTTCTCAATGCAGCAGATTCATGCACTTTTATTTATCATTTGGTATATACTGCATTTAGCTAACCTGTCAGTCAGAAACAGGATAATCCATTCACCTGGATTTACGGCTTGTGAAGTTTTATTCATTTCACTGACAAAAGTGAACACTGACCTGCTTGTGGACTAGTGTGACATTTCTACCATCCACATAAAACTCTCCTAAAGAAATTAGTAACATTTCTTGAGCAGGTCATGGTTGATGTTCCTCTTTCTTATAAATACAACATTGATACTCTATTTTTCATTAGTCCACTGCTTTCTTCATAGGAGCTTTTCTTTAAATATGTGGGGAAAATATACAGATTTTTCCTAGGCTGCTCTTCACTCAATGAAGACAAAAAGCACAAAGTTCAAGCACTGAGAATAATGTGACTACATGGAAATATTATAAATACAGCACAAAGAATCATTTAGGTTGGAAAAACCTTAATGATCATTGAGCCCAACCTTTGACTGACCACCACCATGCGCATTAAGCATAGTATTAAGTGCCATGACCAGTCCCTTCTTGAACATCTCCAGTGATGGTGATCCCACCACCTCCCTGGGCAGCCTGTTCCAATGCTTAACCACCACTTCAGTGAAGAAATTCTTCCTGGTGTCCAACCTGAACCTCCTCTGGCTCAGCTTGAGGCCTCTTCCTTTAATCCTGTCACTGGTTGCCTCGGAGAAGAGACCAACCCCCATCTGGCTACAGCCTCCTTTCAGATAGGTGGAGAGAGTGATAGGGGCTCCCCTGAGCCTCCTCCAGGCTGAACAACCTCACTTTTCTCACCCACTCCTCACAGCACTTGTGTTCCAAACCCTTCCCCAGCCTTGTTGCCCTTCTCTGGGCATTCTCCAGCACCTCAATGTCTTTCTTGCAGTGAAGGGCCCAGAACCAGACACAGGACTCAAGGTGTGGCCTCACCAGTGCCAAGTACAGGGACACAGTCCTTGCCCTGGTCCTGCTGGCCACACTATTGCTGATTCAGGCCAGGTGGCCTTCTTGGCCACCTGGGCATACGCTGGCTCACGTTCAGCTGCTGACAACCAACACCCCCGGGCACCTTTCCTCTGCGCAGCTTTCCAGCCACTCTGCCCCCAGCCTGCAGTGCTGCAAGGGGTCATTGTGACTGAAGTCCAGGACTCAGCGCTTCACCTTACTGAAGCGCAATCTAAGCAGAAACATCTAAGAAAAAAAAAAGAAGTCACACCTGTAAATATATAAAAATTCTCACACTCACTAATACATGTAAGTCTAAGACTTAATGACTGAAAAAAATGATGCTTGAAAACTCACTGCTATCATATTTCAATGAAATATACTTTGAGCATTAAACCATAGCAATTCCAACCCATTTTCAGGCTGTGACATAGGAGTGGTAAAGCAACCATCTTTGGAAGTAAGACAGATACAAAGTGTTCATAAATTTAGGTGAAAATTTAGGCATCAAAAAGGGCTAAGAGCCCTTTGCAGAAACAGTGATTAGAAAGAATATGATGAAATTGAAAAACAATAAAAAAGGCAGTTAAGAAGTTAAACATGCTTAAAAAGAAGCAGATAATGTAAGAAAATCCATAAAAATAACTCCGAAATTATCACAAATTCAAAAGTGAACGACAATGTAAAAATAAAAGTCTATTTGAGAATATGTTAATCTGTTCATAGTTCAATGAGGATATAGCTAATACACTTTGCTTTTATGTAATCTGAAAGTCTCGTTTTGTTTTACATCTCTAACTAGGAATGCACTTAAAAAGGCAGATGATCAATGTGAACTGCCAAATTAAGTGAATGCATAATTAATATAATGAGAATAATCCATTTTTATCATGAAAAAGGACTCTTTAAACAATTTAGGCTTATTAGAAACAATGTATTATTCAAAGCAAACTATTTTAAAAAAAGGTGTCAACAGCTACTAATAAAACAGAGTTAATTTGAACATCCTGTTGGGTTCTAGACTTTTCTATTCCAATTAGGCCATTACAAATGTAAGAGAGAAGGGACCTCTACAAACATTTATCTTGAAATCTTACTCCTTCTTTGTCTCTGTTTTATTCCCCACTCCATTTTCATAATTTTGGAGAAAGGCCACTACATGCACATGAAGAGGCATAGTGGCAAAACCTATTTTTAGCAGACAAGTAAAATGAACTCTACTTTAATATGTTTGTTCGGCTTGGGGTTTTTTTGGTTTTTTTGTGGGGGTTTTTTTTGTTCGTTTTGTTCTTGTTTGTTTGGTGGGGTTTTTATGTTTATTATCATTTTATTTTTGTTTTTAAACAGGAAATTATAAATAAAATAAGACTTCTGGAGATAAACTTTACACAACAATTATCACTGTAGATTTATGGTGTTGTTCATTCAAGGAAAAGCTAGTACAGAAAGCTTCAACAATTTCAAACTCCTCAATCACACTGCATCCTACTTACTGAAGAATTTATTTTGTTGGGTTTTTAAAAAAAAAAAAAGATGAGCACACAAGTATGTCACTGTTTGAAATGCACCTCATCTCTGTGCACTGACAGATTTTATATATAATCTTTCTTCAGCTTCTCCTGAGATAGGCTCAGTGCAGACAGAAACAGGGACCTTTACCTCCTTTGTCATACATCCAAATACTACATCCAAAACTACCTAGTCTCTGAGTCTAAAGGGCACTTGTCTGACCTGACTGAACATCCCTATGTTGGGCACATTTGTTGACAAATTTGATGTACTGATTCTTTAGATGCAATTATGTTCTTAAAATATTTAGAAGACAGTTCCTTTTAACTTGTTTAGTCCATAGGTACCTCTTTGTGGTTTCTCAGACAGACACTTAGACTCATCCCTTTCATTTCATCAAGGCAAGCAGCTCAGGAAGAATCTATAGTCCATGGAGACCACTTCAATTATATCATAAATCGGTTGATGACCGACATTACCAAGATCTTCCAGGATTCAAAATGGCCTATTTGAGTTAAACGTTCAAAGTAGAGTGGGATGCATGACTGCCAATATCTTGAGTAGATGTGAGTATGTCAGTTTGAAGAAAACTTTCCCAGAGAAAAAAAATTGCAATTCAAAAATAAATAAATGTTAAGTTTGACCTCTTTTAGTCAGAAGTGTCCATTTTAAGCAGTCTTTAGAAAATTTGTATTAAAAATATCTAATTAAAAGTCACATACCTTACAGAAGCATACAAACTCAGTATCCAAAAAAAATTCCTCTAGTTTTCTAGCTAAAAAACAGGTATATTGTGGGAAAAAAAAAGTATTGGTGATTCTTCACTCTCTTACTTTTACTTCTTCCTGATTCATGAGAATTTTCTGTCTTCCATCTGTGAGGTGTAGCATACTGAATACCTGAGCAGTTTGTAGCAGATCACTCATCAACCCTCATGTATTTGTAAGACATAATGGTTTTGCACTAAGTTCAGATGTTCAGATAACTGGCATATGAGAGGTAGAAAGGAAAGAAGGGCAAAAGAAAGGTGGTCAGGTGAGCAGCAGCCTGCATTTCCATCTGAGAGGGGACTGCCATCCTCTCTGGTCACTAGAGTAAAAGCCACTTTCCCTTATGTCCAATGAAGTGGCATCATGTCAGCAGTCTACAGGGATTTATACATCTTCAGCTTTTCCACTATTTCTCCCTTCAGACATCTTCAAGCATAATGAGTCTGGGAAACACTGCTTAAAACTTAAATCCCCTTAAACCCAAAGTCAGCCAAGTACCTACAGAAAACTAATTATAATGCCAGCTTGAGCAGAGAAACATGCTGTGGTGGTAACTTTCAAGGAGAAACCATGAAACTGTTCCACTCCCTCCAAATTCTCATGTGATTAAATAAGCTGCATCCTGCACCAAGTCATACCTAAAAATAGCTTTGGCTTATGGCTTGAATTAAAGCACATCATAATACAAAGATAAGCCTCTTAAAAGATACAGCATATTGACAGTTTTTCTCATAGCACCAAGAAAAGTCCAGAAGGTTAGAAGTCAAAAAGAACATCTGCACAACCTGGATGCACAAATTGTAAGTGTATGCAATCCATGTGCACTTGGAAGAAAATCTTCAGTCCATTTATTCCTGCTACTCCATCAACACCCTGTCATGTCCCAGCTGACCACTCTTGTCATTTGGCTGCTTTGTGAGGTATGTGTTTTTTTAGGACTGATGCCAACTGCTTTATTCTCTCATCTAACATCTTCATGTTGAGAAAAAAAAAAAGTAATCTCTAAGATTTACATGCAAAATATGGATGTATTTCCCCAGGATGCAGAACGTACCTGTGACAAGGTGCTGGAACAAATTAATGAGATGAAGAGGTAAAGCTTGAAGTGTTCACTAGAGATTCCAAGGGATTATTTGGAATGCCCCTGGTAACACACACACAGTACATAGCCCTCATTATTCCAGAAATAGGTGGAAAAGAAAAGAGAAATAAAGCAAGGAAGAAAAGAAAGAAAAAGCAAGGATAATTTAGTTGAAATTTTATAAAGTTCTGTGCCCAAAGCGACAAGGATTTGAGATCAGCTGTACTACACAGACACAAGAGCCAAGCAGAAGTAGACCATATCTTTCCCATAGCTGCTTTGATATAAATGTAGAATAACATCACTGAACCAGTGAGGTGATCAGAAGTTATATTATGAAAAGATTTCACATGCATTCAGAAGAGCTCTCTGGGTATAATGCTCGAAGACCTAGTGACTGTTAAAGAGAACCTTCTTGTGTCTATTGCCCTTCAGCATCCCATTTTACTACACTGTTATTCCAAACACTGACTGAATTTTGCCCTTCACTCCTAATCTGCTGAGTAGAACCTCGCTTATGTTGATTATCACCTCTGCACAATGACAGAATCCACTTTTTGAAACCTGGCCACAATAAAGGAAAAGTTTTCCAATGTTTTTAGGGAATAATCTTAATTAGGAAGTAACACACCATGTTAATAAGTAATCTGGTAATGAAGAAGCCAATATATCAGACATGAATGATGATTTGAATAACCATACTTTTAGTTTATAGGATACCTGAAAATGAGACAGAGGGAATATTGCAGAAGAGGACAAGCAAGTTGATGAGTAATGAGCGAAAAAGAAAAAAAGTTCTAGACTTATAATAAAATACACTAAATCCTAACATCATTTGCTGAGATGGACTCTTGAGACCAACCATTGTATTTGTATGCAAAGATTTCCTAACAACTGAGGTCAGATTTCTTAGTAACAAAGGTTGGAAGGGGCTTGCATAGGATTTCATGAAACCATCAGCTGTAACTTTTACTCATTGTCTTGAGATACACATGATACTCATATCCAATTGAAATAATGGGGTTTATATGCACAAATATCCCTATCATCTTTACTTGTACAGGCATAAAGAGAAGACAAGGCTATGAACTGCAATGTTTCTTAATACAAAATAACGCAACACTGGGCTACATTAATTTAAATACAATTACATGTTCTAAGTCCAAAGGTTGANTTAAATACAATGACATGTTCTAAGTCCAAAGGTTGATTCTGGGAATCTAACATACAGAATTTCATACTGCACAGGACCAAACAACATGGGAACAATTCAGACAAAGATACCACAGAATAAAAACATGGTTATTATGTGAGATTGATTTTCCCTCTTACCTGCTCATTTTTATTTATTTTTCCAGTAAGAACCAGAAGAGAAAATTAAAATAATATACAAAGATATATATATATATATATAGTGTGCTTTGTAGTT
>VYZP01063073.1:0-28969 GCA_013400635.1 Hypocryptadius cinnamomeus
GCGCGCCCCGCGCCGCCGGTAACGAGCGCGGGGCCGGTAACGAGCGCGGGGCCGGTAACGGAGCCCCGCGGCAGCCGCTGCGGAATGGCGGCAGCTCTGCCCCGTTCCCCTCAGGCCGGGGGCCGTGGGTGTGTCCGCAGACCCCCGGACACCCCCGGGCCGGCTCTGCGGGCGGGCGGGGCTCTGAGCGCGTCACGGGCACGGGGAGCGGGCTGTCGGCGGCACAGCCCCCGGGTCACCCCGGCACGGAGGCTTTCCCGGCTTTCCCGGCAGCCGCAGCCCGGGCTCCTTAGGGGGCGAAGTGCCAGCGCAGCCCCTTCAACCCCCACAGAGGGAGGACTCGCTCCTGCCCCACGGACGGTTCCCCACCCGCAGGACCCCTCGGCTGGTCCCGACCTGGCCCTGCCATCCCTCTGCCAGGGCCGAGCATCCCTCCCGCTGAGCCCCGGCTGCAGCAGCGGGACAGCACGGGGCCTCGAGCCTGTCCCTCACACCGGGAGCTGACACGCAGCTCCCTCCAGGAAATGAATTCCTTTTTTTATTAAGTAAACTGTAAATTATCTACTTCTCACTTCAGCACCTTTCCCTGGAAGTCCTTGTTGCCATGGTGATAAAACACCCAGGTCCCTCTGCCCCCCTTACCTCACCTCTCTCTTCTGCCAGTTTAATTTTCACAGGAATTAGACACAGGACAAGCTACAGCACTTTGAGCTACTTCCTAGTCTAAGGGATGGAAGCAGCATCCCTGCTGCCAGCAGGTGAGGGATCATTCATGAGAACATCCACAGCACAGGCCAGGACACGGGCACCTGCCCAGAGCCTGCTGGCTCTCCGTGTCCCTGCAGCCATCAGGAACAGCCGACACAATCCTCCTGCATCTGCTCCAGCCCGCTGCCCTGGGTGGGTTTAACCAGCCTGGCCGGAGAGCAGGGAGGGCAGAACCTCTCTGGCAGTGGCACACAGGTGCAGGGCCCCTGGGGCAGCAGTTCCAGGTGTCACAGCCAGGTCAGGGTTTTGGGGGGACCCTGCCACAAACAGGAATCTGCTGGGGGGCACACACAGGCTGCAGGCAAGCACATCCACCATCCAGTCAAGCAGTACCTGAGCAACTCCTGGGGAAAGATGGCCAGAAAGGCCCCTGCTCCCCACCCAGAGAGCAGGAGCTGCCTGGAAACCCCCAGCTGGGGCAGTCAATCATTAACAATGCATGGGGCTCCCCTGGCAAAGCCTGTAATAAATGTGTTTGCTCAGGAGAAACAGCTTGCAGAGGCCACAGACCACATCTGGCAGGGAACAGCCGCTCCTGCTGCCTCGGCCTGCCTGTCACACTGCTGCTTCACCCACCTCCCCTGCCTCTCACCCTCTTGTCTACCACCTTTAAGGAGATCAACATAACCTCAGTTCTGGCCTTCTCCATCTAAATGTTTCAGCAGAATCTCTGATCAGATGGATTCTTTAAATGCAACAACAACAAAACCCCTATCATTGCCATAATCTCTTTGTGTATCCTACTGTAAGTCAGATAAAAACAGGCGTGATGTTATTTTTGTCAACCCACCACATGAATTCACCCCAGATGAACCAGACAGCGTTTCAGTGTCACCACAGCACCCATCCCGACCTACACCGTGCACATGGAGCACTCCAGAGAGCCAAGACCCAAACTGAAACCCAAGATCAGTATTTCTGTGTTCCACCAGATCTCAAGGTCCCTGGGGAGGCTGGGGCAGCAGCAATTCCAGCAGACAAGTGTTGAGGTGCCCACTTCCCCACAGGAAAAAGTCCAGCTCATTCTCCAAAAATTCCAAAATGCATTTCTGTCTTCTCAGAACAACATCAGATGATGCCAAACTCTGAGTGGTGGTGAGAGAACATAACTGGGTAAGAGGAATGAATCTTGCTAAACCTGGGTGCTACCTGCACTGCCAAGCCTTTCAATAGAGTTTTTGATGGATCAGCAGATCTCTTCCTGCAGAAAATACTTGTCTGCTTTCCTTCAAGCTGAAGCTATCAGTCTGACAAATTCCTCAGGCACAGAAAAAAAAATAGATCCTATTTCTGTGCCAAATTACACCAATTCTCAAATTCATTTCCAATTAATGGAGGGGGAGGGGGTTAATTTTAAATCTTTTAGCTCTCACATTAAACAGGAAGATTCGAATTTCATTGAGTCTCCCTCTCTGGAGACATTTTCCACATCTCCCCTCCCCTTTTCCAGACAAGGTAAGTATTAATCTCCTCTTGGTTTATGCTGAAGTGGCTTTGTATTGATTTTTAAAGATGTTCAATTCTCTCCTGTTTGGAAATAGACAAATGCTTTGAGCAGAAACTCAGGTTCCCTCTCCACTCAAACGTGGCCCAGCCCACGATGGAAGTAACTGCATCTGGACTCACTGCAGCTGATTTGTGATTTACAGGCTGAAGGCAAGACAAGAGATGGTGAGGGGTTGGGGGGCTATGGGTTCCTAGGAGGGCTGGGGGCTCACACAGGCAAAAGGAACCAGGACCTCCTGCCCCACAGGACATCACCTCTGGCTGTGCCAGCCCCTGCAGAACCTGCCCTGTATTTCTTAGGTTCTGCCATCTGGTAGCTGCTCCAGGATGGAGCAGGGCAGATGACAGGGATGCCTAGGAAGGCACACAAGGTGGCAGGGCTGGTGCCTCTCAAAGCTCCTGCCCTGCCTGTCCTCCCCATGCCTCACCCCCTGCAGCTCCATCCAGCCTCCTGTTCCCGCAGTGATGCCACCAAAGCTTCCATCACTTCCTGAATGTTTGCAATAGCAACGCCCTGTCAGGGCCAGCACCCCCAGGAGCTCTCCAGATGTCCCAGAGGACATCTCCTTAGACAGAACGCTGCTATTCAAGACATTCCAATCCTCCATCCTTCCTCCAAAACATCGGTATCACCCTGTCAGTGACTAAATTACCTCCAGGGTAGGAAGTTGCCCCTGTTTTATGAAGAAATATATATCCCTTGAAAAATGCCCTGACATTTTTGCTCCAGACAGAGCAGTTTGGCAGTGAACTAGGAAGCCTGAGGGGCTGGAGGGAGCGCAGGACAGGTCAGGACAATTACACACCGTGATTAACACATCACCTGGCAGCCATCTGCACACTCTGCTGAGGAAGAAGGATCTGAAAATGCCAGACTAGGACAAGACTGAGCCTTCATCCCTAGGAGTACTGAATCTGCCATGAATAAATGACATTATTAATGACATTATTAATATCATTATCTATTATTATCTATTATCATCTATACAAAAACCAAAGTTATTACATTAATTTATGTAATAACTTTGGCTTTTGTATAGATGCTGCTGTGAGATGAACCCCCCCACAGGTGAGCAGCCCCTCAGTCTGCCTCAGCCACCTGCAGGGCCTTTCCACCTGCAGAGGACCCAGCCCCATGCTCACACCTGAGCTGCAGCCACAGCTGGGCCCAGCTCTGGTGACTCAGGGCTCCTCCAGCCAGAGCTGCCTCATCAGGCAGTGCAGGATGTGTCCCTGTCACCCCCTGTGCCTCTCTGGGCAGGAGATATTTCTGGTTCCCCTGCTCAGGAGGGACAGTGCCAGAAATACACGAGCTATGCCGGGCATGTGCCACAGCCGGGCTGGAGGCACAGCCAGCCCAGCCCTGAGCTCAGGGGCTGAGGGGAGCCCAGAGATCTGCCCAGGGCCCTTCCCCACCACCCTGGGACCCTTCACTGCCCCAGGCACTCGCCCAGAGCCCCTCTGGCACTGCCTCCCACCAGAGCACGGGCACCTGCCCTGCCCAGGTGGGAGAGCTGAGATGGGGCAGCTGCACCAGCACCAAGAACTGGGAGCCAGAGAGGAACAAAAGGAGACAATGCAAAACAGCCCAAAAGCCAGAAATAGTAACTGTTTCCCTGCAAAGGAGCAGTCACATCCCGATTTCCCTGGCATGGCAGAAATGGATTTGGGAGCTTGCAAACGAGGGAGAAAGCGATTATAGTGTTTGAATTGGTGCTGCAGGAGGAGGATAAGAGGGCATCCACTTTTACAGAAGTATCACAAGAAATAGAGCTTTAGATTACATTACATCCAGCCCCAAGTAATCTGATTAGAAATTTATTTTATGGCTTCAGTTAGAAAGACATGAAGGAAATCCCAGGAAAGCACAGAGCCAGCTCTTCCATGCAGACAGTGAGGCAGAGCACAGTGAGCTTATCTCCCAGAAATGGTGTGAGACGGGTGTGACACGCCACCAGCACCCCGACACCACGTCAGTCCTGAGAGATTGGATGGACGAGTGCCAAGGCGTGGGGCAGCCCCTGCTCCCCAGCTCCCACCCCACACGTTGGCAAGGCCCCCCCAGCACAGCAGTGCCCCAGCCCTGACGGTCCCTGTGCCCCAGCACTGTGGCTCCTGGACAGAGGAGCACAGCTGAAGGGCAAGAAAGGAGAAATTTACCTGCTGAGCTCAAGGAGGAGCACACAGCGATGGGCTGGCCCTGTCCAGAGCCCATCCCTGTGACGAGTGCAGTCCAGCACCGACCTGCTGCCCGGGCTGTGGCCAAGCAGGGTCTGTGAGTGTCCATCTCCCCAGCACAATTCCCAGCCCTCCCAAGCAATAGGCAGAAAGAGTGGTCAAAGCCACAACAAAAGAACAAAAATAAAAAACTCTCACTGCAGAAAGCAGCTGAGGTCAGGTGGGTCTTGTCACCCTCCCCTGGGCAGAGGGGATGCTGAGGAGCACAGCTGAGGAAGGTGCTGGGAGCAGCCCCTCCCTGTGCACCCCAGGCTGCCCCTGCTCAAGGGCACACAGTCTCCAGAGCATCCCAGGGAAAGGGCTCCTGGCTGCAGCGTGTGCAGGTGACACTGAGCACCGTGTGTGACAGGCACACTCAACCAGACCAGCTCCAGAGGGGGTAAGACCTGAGCCACAGCCAGGCCAAGTTTAAGAAAGCCACCAAAGAGCAGTGACCCAAGAGGAATCAGTGACAGGAGCCTGAACACTGACCATGCCATCAACACATCAATGCACGGGTGGGTGGTTTTCCAAGACTCATTTATCAAGGAACAAAGCAAGCTGTGGGTACAAGGAGTCTCTTGTACACCTCTCCCATCCATTGTGTGCCATTGGCTATGAGCCAAACACTGTTCTGTAACTGAGACAGCCCAAGCGAGTCACCCTTGGGCTCTTCCTGCCCAGCAGCCTGGCTGTGTGGTGGCAGCTGGGGGCAGCATCAGCCACAGCACAGCTGACACAGAACGAGGTAGTCACGGCCATGACAGCAGCACAATTACATGGAAATTGTGTTCCTGATAATTTGGGGTATTTCTCCCTGTGAACACAGGCCTCCTGAAGAGATGAGCTCCAAGATTTCAGCATCCAATTAAATTAGATCAAATCAGCAGAGGAAATTAGCCTTTACAGCATGAGCAGATCCTCTGAATTTTACTAGCAAATCAGTGAGCTAAATGTCACCATTCATCATTAACATCACTAATAAAGCCAGATTTGGGAGGCACAGCCACTAACGTGTGCCACTCACCCAATGTCTCCAGCACCCCCAGCTCCCTGCTCAGCCCCCAGCCCCTCCTGGCTCCCTGTGCAGAGCAAAGACCATCCCTGGAGCCATTGTGCCAATCAGTCACCACTGGAATCCTGCTGGGAAGCTCAAGATGAGCCCCAAACTTCAGCCTCCATGGAGCAATGCCCTTCCCGAGGATGCTGCAAGGGATGTGGGAGGAGGTGGGCAGCGAGGGGGTCATGGGGCAGGTCCCAGTGCCACAGGGGTGGCAGCAGGAGCAGCAGCAGCACCTGGGCCCCAGGACTCTTCTGGAGATGACACCATCTCAATTACCTGCCTCCCCCACACACCCTGTTTGATGTGAAAGCATTAAAAGACATATAATTTGCAGAGCTAAAACACAGGTATTATCTCTGACACATCCATACTACAGGGAATGTTCTGAAGTCAATCACATCCAGGGATTTCTGCTGCTCTACAGATTTTTCCTTGCCTCCTGCTCCAAATAAGAAAAGATGGAAAATGAAGCAAATTTTAGCTGCAGACCCACCATCTTCCTCTTCAAATCACCTCAGACTTTGCAACCTCATCAATGATAGGGAACAAGAGACCCAGATCAGCTTGACAGGGCTTTAGAAGGTGGGCTCTGCATTCCAAACTGGAAAGGATTAACACTATATTGTGTAGGAGAAAGGAGCTGTCATGGCCCCTGGTGTGACACCAGTAACATTTGAGAGGAACGAGACAGGACAGTGCCTGAAAGAACTGACCTTTGAGACTTCACAGAGACTCAGAATATAGCTCTGACCTATTCAAGTACCTGTCAAGCCTCTACATTTCTCTTCTGGGTGGGAGCCTGAGATGAGCCGTGTTTTCACAACAGGCTTTGGAAGATGTGAGTTCCTTGGGTATGGTGTGGGTCACCGAGGGCATCACAAGCCCCACTGGAAATGAAACAGCAGAGATGGAGAGGGCCATTTCCAGTGCCATTTCCAGTGCAGGAGCATGGCATGGGAATGCCACTGGGTGCCAGTGGCCGCCCATCCCTGCCGGCCCGCGGGGCTCGAGGCCAGGCCCTGCCAACTGCCAGGGAAAGCGACAGCCGGCGGGAGCGGCACAGTAATTAACAAAATTATCATCAGGAACAAACCACAGGCTTTGGCAGAGTGCCTGCACTGCCACGCCGGCACTGCCTACCCTGCTCTGGGCTCCTTGGCTCGGCAGACATGGGGCTGCTCACGGTCCCCAAATCACACCCACCCTGGCAGCGAGCGGGCACATGGCCAGGGCCAAGGGGAGGCCGGTGGGCACATGGCCAGGGCCGAGGGGAGGCCAGCAGCCACCCCAAGTGGGGCAAGAGCCCCTGCAAACCCCGCCTGGGTGACCTCTGTGGCTCCTGCAGGCAGGGAGTGAACCCTCGGGCAGATGGGGCCTCAATCAGCACAGCCATCGTGGCTCCCTCCACCCGTCACGACAATATTTGCTCTCAGAAGGTGGCTGCTCTCCCAGCAACCGCCCTCCGGCTGCAAACAGCTCCCAGCCTGACAGGCTATAAATATGGCAGGAGGAAAAACCAGCACAGTTTATTAGTTCTGAGACAGAGCTAAAAATAGACCCATGTGGGGCTGCTCAGTCCTCTGGGCAGATGTAATTGAGGATAATCTGGCTTTAAATATGGGAAGGCTGTCTGACAGCAACAACAACATTTTAGCATATGGACGGGGCGGCACTCGCGCCGCTGCGCCACCTCCAACGTCACCAGAGCGGCGCCTGCACCGCCAGATCCCAACCCACCTCCCCTGCTCCCTGCCTGGGCTTTCTGCAGGAACAAACCCTCACACAAACCCAAATATCTTAGCAGGCCACTAAGAGGGAAGCATGGAGTCTAATACCAAGGGGAGCATCAGTGGAGCTGTGCCAATACCCATTTCCCCAGCCTGAAATTTTATATAGCTAAGGCTTACCAGATCAAATGGCTGAAACACTCCAAGTCCTCAGAGCTGACAGCACCTTCCTCCTCCTGTGAAAGCTTCCTCTGTCCCAGGCAGGCTGTGAGACGTGCTGGGAGGATGCTGTGTGGGTGAGGGTTGGGTGTGGGCAGGCAGCCAGGGCGATAACTGCCCTTCCACGAAGAGGGAAGCGCTGCCGCCTGCCTGCCAGAGATAGCAGGGAGACGTTGGGACTGGCTGGATTTTGTAAATCTTCCACCAGTCCTTGGGCTGATGGGGAAGGACAGACCATGGCCCTGCCACCATCCTGGCAGGCGACTCAAGAAGCTGATGGCGAGCAGGGCTCGCCGTGGCAGCAGCAGAGGCCTGTCACCATCCCTGGGCACACACCTGCACTTCCCTGGCACTGCGAGGGGCTTCACTCCAGCAGGAACCCAGCCATAGACCTGCTGCCAACACAAGGACTCGTGCCTGGCATGCCATGCCCAGCCATGGCTCTCCGAGCTGCCACAGTCCTGCACTCTGCTGGGTGCACACCTAACACCCACCCAGCAGCGAGCCATGGAGAGAGACAGCCTGGCCTCATTCTGCCGTCTGGCTCAGCACTGGCTTTAGCTGAGTTTAAAGTTTCCTGCAAGTCCAGAGCACTCCTTGCAGCCTGGCCCAGCACTCTCCGTCCTTCCCCAGGCTCCAGAGCTGGGGTAGCCATCCAGGGCATGTTGCTGGTGGGGGTCATTGCTGGGGTTTGCACTGGGCTGGCTCCACGCCTGTCAGCAATGGAGAGGAGCAATTCCAAAGGCACGGAGATGGGAAGCCTCCCTGTGTGCTGCAGCTGGCTGTTTTGCAGTAGTTTTGACAGCATTTCCTTTGCATGTGCTTCTCCGGATAAATATAATTGCAAAACATACATTTACATGCAATTATCCATTTATGAAGTGCTAATAAGTCAAAGGAATTCACTTAGATGCAATCTGCTCGCCAGACCTTGTCCTCACAGGACCCAAGCACAAACCTCCAAGATCAGTGCAATAGTCAGTGCAGCCAACTCCAAGATGCTAAATCATTCCCACATCTTCCCATTAACTCAGCTCCAGCCCATCAAATATTAAAGAGCCTCAAGCCTGGACACAGCTCTTTTTATGAAGGTCGAGTGAATCTTTCATCTCTTCCCACCTTCATCCTCCTGCTCCCATCAGCAGAGGAGCATCACATGCTCTTTCATGTGAGTTCTGACTGCACACACACTGACTCCCAGTAATTGCTGTGCATGGCTCCTCCATTCCACAGAGACATGACTATTTTGGTGCTATTTTTGCTTTATAAGGCTAAAAGAAGAGGTGACTCTGCCTGAAGGCGGGGGGGGGTGGGTTTACTGATTTTTTTGTTTAACACCCTGTGGTTTCTCAGTACACCCCATCAATACCAATGAACAAATAGCCAGAGCACAAAGGCTGAGGAGCTGTCAGCAGGAAAAGGGCTGCTGAAGCCCCCATGGGACATCACCCGACCAGTTTGTTCCACAGAGGAGGAGGAAGGGCCCCACGAGTCCCCATCTCACTTTTCCACCTCCATCATCCCCAGTAAAAGGATTTTACAAGGCCAAGGCGGGTCGAGGGTCTCTGCCTGCTTTCTTGGGGACTCCTGCACTTGCTGGGCTGCTGTGAGAGGCAAGCAAACCCACCTGGCTGGCTCACCTGGCCAGAATTGCTCTTTGACATGCAAAGATCCTTTGCAGGCTGATGTTTTCCTCCGGGGTGACCTTCCCACCCGGGAAGCAGCTTAGCTGCCATCTGGCTCAGGTCTTCCCTTCCTGGCAGCACAACCTGACCTCAAACACCCCATGTTTGACTAGGACTGCATGGAGCTGTGCCCCCAGGAGAACCAAGGGGACCCCAGGAGCCTGGAGACACTTCCAGCTCCCTAGAGAGGCTTCATGTGACACAAGAAAATGCCAACACCAAGCCAAGGCTGGGGAGCTGCTTCTGGACACGATTCCCCTTTTGCCAGCCCAGGGGATTCAGCAGCTCCAAGTGCTTTCCCCTGAAGTGGGTAAGGAATAAAAAAATGTAACAGAAAAGTAGGGATGACAATGGAATTGGTCCAAACCAAACCCAGGGTCTGCAAATGCCAAATCCCATTTACTGCCCAGGTGTCTCAGTCTCCATCCCACAGCTCCCTGGGGCCAACCCCAGTCCCAGCAGCTCTCAAGAGCCCCAGCACGGAGCACAGCAGCACCAGTGCCTGCTTCCACCCTTGGGGACGTGCACCCCCAAAAGCAGTCAGCAGGGTATCCCCAAGCCCTCTCCCGGACTCTCCATCCCCCAGAGCCTGCCTTTGGGCAGGAGCATATCTCAGCCCCCCACACAGCCCGAGGCTCAGCTTCCTCCTGCCGCAGGACAGGGGGCTGCAGAGCCAGGGCTGGCCCATGGCCAGGACATTCAAACCCGAGTGGTGGGACAGGGCACACCAGCTCCTGGCTGGGCGCCGATGCTCTCAGGCTCCTCTGCCCGGCAGGCGCAGCTCCCTGGGGCAGAGCCAGACCAGAGCTCCGGAGCTCCCCGGGCGCTTCACAGAGACCGAGCTCCGCGGCTGTTCGGCAGCAGCTGCCCGGGAATGCTCGAGCCCTGTACAACGCCTTCCCTGCCCTGCTGCAGCCCTGGCACCTTTGCTGTCACCAGAGGGGTCAGCTGAGCCCTGCCTGTGCTGCCAGGGCTCCCCGGCATCGCCTCTCCGACACCCCCGCTCTGCAGCGCCTGCTCTCCAGTCCCTCCGGCACATCCACGGTTACCATAGGAACTGACGGAACCCGAACTGAAGAGGAAAACGGAGAGGCAGGCAGAGGGAGAGCTGCTTGGACGCCCCAGTGCCACCCGCGTGGGTGAGTTTATCCCGACTGTGCGGGCGGGTTTGTCCCGTGCAGGGCAGGCAGGGCTCGCCCTGCATCACCCCCCTGGCACTGCCCTGCTCCGCGGGGCCGCTCCAGCCCAGGGGCCGGCCCCCAGCCTCTGCAGGTCAGCGCTGATGTCTGCAGCAGCGCCGGGCTCCCTGAGGTGCTCCAGGGCGTGCGGAAAGCAGCTCCGATTTTCGGTAATAACTTATACAGGGAAAGAAAACTTCCGATGCCCGGTGCCTCTGTGCCGCGGGTTAAACCAGGACACTCCGACACAGGCTCCAGCAGTAACAAGAGGGCGCTAAGAACCCAAAAGTTTGAGTTTATAATATTTTTATAATTTTAAAAGCTTTTACAAATACGAAACGTGGCTCTGGCTGAGCCGCAATTACAGAACCCTTTAATGAAGCAGCCTGCCCACAGACCAGAAGCACCACGGGGTTGTGGGAAGCATGAGCTGCAAACAGCAGTGGATGTTCATCAAAAGCCCCAAGGAAACTCCCTCCTCTGGCCAGGGCAGGAAAGGCAGAGATAGAGAGAGAAACGTGGCCCCAGATCCTCACCCTGCCCAGGCAGGAGCATGGCCGCGTGCCCACGGCACTGGCACGGCATTCCAAGCACGGCATTCCAAGCCTGGCACGGTGGAGAGAGGAGGGTACAGGGGGGCTCTGCTGCAGAACCTCTGCAACAACCCCTGGAAAAAACCAGGGCACAGTGTACAGCAGAGTGCAAAGAGCAGCTCGGTCCTTCTCAGCTTCACGGAAAAAGAAAAGTCTGCAGAGAAATCCCGCCACTCCCCGAAGTGGTAAGCATTGATTTAAACTTCTCATTAGCTCAGCACAACCTGAGCAACGAGCGTAGCGCCAGCGATCCTGTGTGCCATTTACAGCGGGCACTCGGCTCGCTCAGGCAGCAGCTCCCCCAGGCTTTCCGGATACTTTCCCATTAATGAATAATTTGCACAACGATTATAGAGGGAAACCGCATGAGCCATCACCCTGTGCATTGCCTGGAGCCCAGGGGAGGCTTGGCCAGAGCGTTCTGTATCAGCACAGGGTGCAGCTGACAGCGCTGGAGCTGCACGTGTGCTCGCAAGGGGGAACCCCGAGCCGGGGTTCCAGGAATCCAGAATCCAGGAGAGGGGAGGATGCACTGCAGTGGGAGGGAAGGGATCAGCACCCAGGATGTGCAGCCAGGAGGACAAAGCTGCTGGGAACAGGAGGCAGGTCCCAGACAGCCACGAGTGCTGGGGGAGCAGAGAGCATGGGTGCCACCACTCCCAGACCTTCACCACCTTCTGTTCCCCACCAGCCGAGGACATACCCCAGCAGGGATGGTGACCTGACACAGCTCCATCACAGCACAGGGCCTGGCCCAGCAACCACCTTGCCAGAGCTGCACAACCCACACCAGCCAGCAGTGTCAAGCAGTGTCCAGCAAGTGGCAAATCCACGAGGGACCCACCAAGCCACACTGCCAGGCCACAGACCCTCCTGGACCCCAGCAGCTCCTCCACCCCCTCCAGAGCAGTGCCCAGAGCGCCTCAGCAGCACAGGAGAGGAGCTGGGTCACACGCACTCACTGTTCCACTGACACTCACCACCTCTCCAGATTAAAAAACAAAATACAAAACCTCCAGACTTCACTGGATTTGCACTCAGAAGCTCAGTTCCAGCCTGACCTGCTGACTCCCACCCCCACTACCCCTGAGGCAGAGCTGGTGCCCTGTGGGCTGCCCCATGCACACCTCAGCCCACTGATCTCACAGCGATCGTGTCACCGTGCTTGCTGAAATCTCCCAGGGCCTGATTCACTTCAGGCTTCCAGGAGAACAGACTGTGGGACAGGCACGAATGCACGTCCTGGAGTGGGCGGACGTGGCTGGACTCCACTGCACCAGCTGGAGCCCAGCTCCCAGGAAAGCATCCTCACACACCGAGCCAGCTCCCAGCCCCCAGCCCCGCGGGAGATCACTGCGCCAGAGAGGAGCCGGGTACTCACTTGATCTTCAGGCTGGCCAGCATGGTCTTGTCGATCCTGAGGAGAGAGCAGAGGAGGGTGTTACTGCAGGCACGGGGCTCCAGATGTAGCTGGGAGGGGGTTGGGTACTGGGGGCTGCTGCCAAACACGACCTCAGCACGTCGTTTGGAGGTGCCAGCGCTCCGGCTGACACCACGATCGCCACAGAAAGATTTCATCGGAAAACAAAATCCACCAAGATTTAACCCAAAATGAAGCCTGGCAGCAAGCAAGAAAAGATCCCCCTAGTTCCTTCCTGGTGCAGAACTGCTGCCTCCCAGTCTGGAATGCCAGAGGTGAGCTGGGGAGCAGAGGAGGGCATCGCCTGTGTCCCAGCTCTCGCCAAAGCACAGTGCCACAAACCACATATTTACAGATATGGGGCTGTGGCAGCCCTGACGTGCTGGGGAGATCCCCCCAAACCCCACATATTGCAACCCAGCCCCAGGCAGACAAAACACAGAGCAGCCCCATGGCTCCCAGTGGGACCAGGAGGCCCAGTTGCTTCACTCATTTCCCTGGCACTGGTAATGAGTGCTCATCTCCTCAGAATCATTGTGGTTACAGTCATATTAATATTAATTAATGCAAATCATAGTAATGTCGCAAAATGCAAAATAATGTCTTTTGGCAGCCACTGAAAATGATCTGTTATCTGCCACATGGAATCAATTCCACATCTCAAAAAAAGACCGAACAGCAAAATAACACCCCCAACACCCTCTTGTTTTGTGCTGTGATCGCAGAGAACACAGCATGGCCACAGAAATGCAGCTTCCCCCGCCTTGCAGCTTTACCTCGTCCCCCCCAGGCTGGGCTCGGCTGTCAGGAGGGGGCTGCACCCACGGGTGGCACTGGGGGCCAGGTCCTTGGCACCCTTGGCACAGGCTGAGCCTGGCAGGCCACTCGGGCACAGGTACCACGACCTTTCCCAGGGTCCCTCACTTGCAGCAGCCTCACCCTCCCAAAGCCCCATGGCCACGGGAGCTCTGTGCCAGGCATTTCCCCCAGCATCAGCCTCCACGCTCTGCTCTGGAGAGCCAGCATGCTGCTGCTCCTAAAAATAGACCTAGGGCACCTGCTGTTGTGACTTAATACCTTACAAGCCTGCCCAGACCTTGCTGATCATTAAATCACGTTGAACATCAGAGCATGCTGGGGAGCAGAGCTGTCTCTAAACTCAGTGGCAGAGGTGAAACAGCTCAGGGACAGTGGGTGGCTGGGGCAGCTCCCGTGGGACCTGTCCCTGAGTGAGGGCTGCACCAGTGGCTCCATCCGGAGCCACGGGAGGAAAAAACACTTGTTGTTATTTGGCCTCTTAGAGTGAGAAGGCGAGGAAAAGAAACAACAACAACAACAACAACCAAAAAAAAAAAAAAACCAAAAAAAACCAAAACAACACAAACCACCAAACCCTACACAGGAAATAAACTCCCATATTTGGGAAACCGCAGTTGCAGTGTGACTGTGAGAGCCGTTTGTCTGTCCTGCCCTGCCCTGCTCCAAAGGTGGCAAAATGAAACTGCCCACACCCCACAGCCCTGGGGCTCCCGGCCCTGGGCAGCACCAGCTCCGGGGGCAGCACTCACAAGGGCTCTGCACACCGAGTGCATCCCTACGGCCAGACTGGGGACACCACATCTGTCCCCCAGGACGAGCACACTGCTCCGGGACCCCGCTGGCAGCAGATGCAGTCGGTGGAGAGTTTAAAAAATAGCAATTTCCAGCCCAGCAGAGGCTGGAAATAGCGAGTGCAGCCGCAGCAGCAGGCTGGGTGTGCCCAGGCACCTCGCACGCAGCCCCACAGGAAGGGTGGGTCGGCCGGGACCGTGAGAAGAGGCAGGTGCAGGTACGGGTCCGGGGCGGGTCCCTTTGCCAGTGCACGCCCAGGGAAGGGCTCTCCGGCAGCGCACGGGGCTCTCCAGGCGGCGCCTTGCCCAGGGACCGACCCTTGGGAGCAGCCCCCACCCACAGCTCCTGGAGGATGGGGCTCCCCTGCCACTGTCACCCTGCAGATACTGCCGTGGTGTCTAAAGGAAAGCCCCTGTCCTGTTCCCCCAGCCCCAACTGCAACGGTGGCACAGCCCCCAAGAGCCAGTGCAGCCCCCCCAAGAGCCAGTGCAGCCCCCCCAAGAGCCAGAGCAGCCCCCAAGAGCCAGTGCAGCCCCCCCAAGAGCCAGTGCAGCCCCCNTCCAGCTGGCAGAGCCCGTTTTCCTCAGTGACTCTCTGGCTCGTGATTTTCTTTCCCCTGCAACTGCCAAGCACAGCAAGAAAAAAAAGCCGGAGCAGAGCCCAGCTGGCCCTGAATGCCCTGCCAAGGAGGGTCACGGCTCTGCTCCACCGCAGAAGCTCCTGGGATGCCCCCCGGGCAGTCACTGCCCCCAGAGCCACTGCTCTCAACAGCGACCGTGGGGCAGAGCTGTCCAAGAGCTGCGATCTGGCCACCGCAAATTGAGCCCACATATCACAAAACTTATTTGTACAGAAGTCTATCCGAGTGCTCCCTTCGCCTTTGTAAGTAAAGAAAACCCAATCCGGCCGAGGCAGCTCTCTTGGCTTCAGCGGGGCGTGTGCTCCATCCCAGGGGACCCTGCCGAGAGCCTGGGCGCTCAGCTGCCCTCCCACCGCCCTCGCAGTTACTCAGCATTTCCCCCTGCCGGGTCAGGCAGCTCCAAGCCCACGGCACCACATTCCCCTCAAAGCCCCCGGTGCCACTGTCCAGCCCCTGCAGCCCCTGCGGGACGGGGAGGGTGCAGAGCAGCCTTTTGCCCCAAACACCATCACAACCAACACTTGGAACAGGCATGAAACACCTCTGAGAGGAGACCTGAAGGGAGGGCACAGGGAGAACCGTGTCGTTTCCTTGAGCTGTTTCCCTGCAGAGGAACACTCTCAGAGGGAAGAGACGGGAGCAAACAGTCCCGCTGAGCTCGGGGCAGAGACAGCAGCCGCGGTGCTCTGCTGAGGGCACACAAGGAAGGGATGACTCCTGGAGGTGCCAGCGGTGCTGGGAACCTGCCCTGGACCAGGAGGGAGCTTGCTGCACACCCCAAGGTGCCCAAGCTGGCTGCAAGCATCGCTGTCTGAGTGCGGGAGGAGCAGGCAGCAGGGAAGGTAGCGAGAGGAAGGTGCGGGGCGGACAATCTGCAGGTAACGTGCCCACAGGAGCCCCCCGAGCCCCCGGGGAGGTGCCCTCACCGCCCATCACTGCGGAGCTCCCGGGGTGCTGCTCAAGGGCCGAAGCTGTGCCAGGCTCTGCGGGCACGGGGCGGGAAGGTCCTTCCCGGCCGCAGGCTCGGGCTGGCACGGGCCGGGGGAAGGGCTCTGCCCGAGGGCACCGCGCCAGCGCCCGGCGATCCCTGCTCCGAAAGGAGAGGGGAAAGCTCCTCACCCGGCTCCCGGCAGAGCGAGCGAGAAGGGGAAGGCACCCACCAGCCGTAGCCGCCGAAGGAGACGCTGCGCTTCCTCTGGAACATGTTGGTGGCTCGGTGCTGCCAGGGCGCGGGGACAGCGGCGGCGGGACAGGACAGCGGGGGCCGTGCGGGGACGGCCGGAGCGGCGCTTTCTGCCGGACCCCGGCACGTCCCGCTCAGCCGCCCCCAGCGCAGCAGCGCCTGCACACGCGCACACACAAACACCACAGAAAAAGTCATTTCCTTTTCTTTTCGTGGCCACAGGCTTTTCGCAACCTCACGCTGCAAATATCGTATTTCTCCTAATGGCGGGACCACCAGCAGTGCCGCACGGGCAGCGGGGCTGAGCCACGGACACCGTGCCACCCACAAACATCGTGCCCTGCAGCTGCCCCAGCCACTAAGACCCGATCCAGAGCGTCACTGGTGGCAGCGTGGTGTTCTGCCTCTTCCTCTCGAAATGGTAGTGCTGCAGTCACAGCACCAGGCTGGCTAACCTCCACCCACCCCTCCAGTGCCCCTCGGGGGACATCCCACTAAAGGCATCAAACCTCAGGAAGCAAAACTCCATCACTTCATCCCCCATGGCAAACAGATCCCACCATCCCAGAGCCCAGCAAGGCATCTCCCACTAGTTCCCATGCAGCTGCCTGTGGCACAAAGGTTTTCCATCCTTTGGTTCCCTGGCAGATCTGTAAGGCTGAAGCGGCATCTGCAGCCTGACCACCACCCACACTCCCCTGTCCTTTAACAGCCAGGCTTCAGAAATCCCACAGAAATGGAAATGCTGACATCTAGCTGGGCATGAGCTCCCATCCATCACAAATCCCCAGAACACAGACGCTGCTCCCTGCACCACGCTTTGGGCATTGTAGGGCACAGCAGAGCCGTGGGGAGGTGAGCCCTGTTGCAGGGGTGGGCATGGTGCCCAGAGGCTGAGTGTGGTGCCCAGGTGTCCTCACACCTTTCACGTCCCCAAACCAACCACCAGCGCCCACCTGCACCCACTCAGAGCTGGGCTACACCAGGGGATCACCCTCTGCCAGTCCAGGCGAGCAGGAGGGGTGGGAGTGCCGAGCCCCCCTTGGCGGGGCAGAGGCAGGGGGAGCTGGGCTGTGCTGGGGCCAGAGCCAACAGTGCAGCCAGGACAGGATGAGCTGCTCAGCCACACATCCCCTGCCATGCCCACGGGATCCAGGAGCCCGTGTCCCAGAGCCACTGCAGCCCAAAGGCCAGAAAGAGCCTCTGGGTGCCAAGGTCCAACCAGATCACTCACCTGCTACCCCAGTGATCCAATGCCTGGTGTGGACTCACAGCATCCCCTTGCCCTGGCACTCCATGCTGTGCTGGCTCCTGGGTCAGAGGCAGCTCTAGCCCAGCCTTCTCATACAAGCACCCAAAAGCTTTAGATTGAGAGGCACCTGAATTCTATCTGATGTGTGAAAAAAATGGGTGGGGGGAGAGAGATGGTATAGGGAGCTGGAGAGAGAAATCACTCAGCTCTGGGGAAAAAACTTGGACTGAAATCCAGCTATTTCAACTCCTACTTTTCTGCCCACAGCCTTAAAGGGATGAAACGATGGAAATTCTTTTAATTTTAGAGCTCTTACGGACATTATTAAAAAAAAAAATGCTGCAGGTTTTGAAGCCATAATTCAGGTGCTACAAAATATCTGGAGCAGTCATTTGCTTGGAACACGTTTGTTCCTGGCCTGCATGATCTGTGTCAGAGCTCTGCACCAACAGCAGTGTGACGTTATCCTCTCGCTTCATCTTCCCCCAGGTCATGTCTTCCTTACACTGCTCCCAGTTGATTTCTGCCCAGCTCTACCGAGCTGCTCACAATTAAAATGTCTGAAAACAAAAGCTTTGGGTGTAGCCAGGCTCTGGAACGAGACCCAGTGCGGCGGCTCCAGCCCGGCCCTGCGTGCAGAGGTGTGGGACACGGAGTGACAGTGGCTGTGGGAAGCACTGACCTTAGCTGTGCCACACCAGGAACGACCTGGGGAGCCCCAGAGGCACGGCCAGCTTTAGCCCTTTCCCCTTGCAGCACCACGTGCTGCACCTTGTTCTGCTGCCTCGGCCCTGTGGGAACTCACAGCTGCTGGAGGTGACAGGGAAGCAGGAAGGGTGACAGGGACAGGCACAGCAGGGCAGGACCTGACTCCCCTTTGCTGGGAGCTCACCCCGGTCAGTAGTTCATCATCACTCCTGCAGCTCTTCCTCACATCGTGCTAAAGCACAGGGTGGCCCCCCATGCCTGCCCCAAGATTTCAGAGCACAAGCGGGCAGGAGCCCGGGCTGGCCATGGGGAAGCATCTCCATTTCCTGCTGTCCAGGGGGGTGTGGGGCAGCCCCTGCACGAGCCCACCTCACCCCACTCCAGCACCTGGGGATACCCATGGCTGGCAGTGGTGGAAGTGGAGCTCTTCCTGCTCCCCATCCCCACACAACTGGCAGCCCCCCAGGGCCACATCAGCTCCCACAGATCCAGGTGACAAACTGCATTTGAACCAGGCAAAGGTTAAAAATACACCAGGGACCCAGCCTCAGCCCCCCCGAGGCCACCAGCCCGCCTCGCTCCCGGTACCACGCCACCGCCTGCCCAGCACCATCTCACCCGCAGGGGCGTGCCTCCAGAAATAGTCTCTGCAATGACATTTTCTCACTTCCCCTCTTCCCCCCGAGGTATTTCACACAGGCTCACAAACAACAAGGAGAAAACCTTCCTACTTTCAGAGCAGGCACAGGCAAATCATAACCGAGCAGCCAAAATTAGGGAACAAAACCCTGGGGGAGGACAACTCCTCAGTACCATCTGCACCAGTCTAAATTAACATCTCCCAGGGGCCTCTGCCAGAACCAGGATCCCATTGCTCCAAGCCAGCCTGGTAAGCAGCCCCTGCCTACTGGGAACAGTGCCACACTGCTGGTGACACCTCAGAGCAGGATTGTGCCCAGCAAGGGCAGCATAATTCTTCTCTTTCTTACTGGGATTGCATCATTAGTGCTTTAATATTGCCTGTGGCACTCTGAGGGCATTCAGTTTCCTATTATGATTCTAAAGAAGGTTGTGGGCACCCAGAAATATTAGATTTTGTCCTGACAGGAAGAACATGCCGTGCGCATCATCAGCTTGACCTACAGAGCAAAGGAAAATAATGTCCAAATTACCTCTGACTCAGTTCATGGAATATTTTAAACACTATTTTCTCCCCTTTATGGTACTGCTGAAGTGAAAAGAGAAGCTCAATGTCTTAAATGCAGCTTCCCACAAACCCCAGCTTGCTCTCAGGGGTGGCTCTTCACTGTTGAACAGCTTCAGACCAGAAGGACGGAGAGGCTCCTTCGCCACCACGCTGGGGAGGGAGGCTGTGTGTCACCCGAGAGGACAGCTTCAAAGGATGGGAAACCCAGAGCCCTTCCTGAGCCCAAGGCCACGCACAGCTCAAGCTGCAAACCATGCTCCAGCTCCTCTTCCACATTCTTGAGAAACCACTGATGGCTCCTGGACTCATCCCTATGTCCAAAGTGATCTGGCCACTCCTGCTCATTTCTGTGGGATACAGATCCTGGAGGAAGCCACCATGCGACCTGCAAAGCATCACTTCTCAGGCAGTTGGCACAGAGGGATACTTACACCCAGGTATGGCAGCACCAGCTTTCCCAGCAGCCCAGGAAGCGCCCAGCACAGAGGAGAGAAACCCAGGAAACCAACAGGTGCTGGCTGACAACCTGGCCCCCGTGCTGGCCGGGTGCCTGTGACCCCCAAAGGCCCTCTGGCCTCTCCCACCACCACATGAACCAGCTCTTTGCTGCAGAGGGACACAGATCATGTCTCATCAGAGCCCTGTATGCAGAAACTCATCGCACGGGCTCCCAGGCTCATTGAATTCTTCTCAGCCCACTGAATTTAATGTACAGTGTTGTTTGTTTTCTCAAGGCCACCCATTTTAGAGTCCTGCCTTGCTAGCAAGGGCATGAAATTCCTCTCTCATGAAAAGGCATGAAAAGGCTCTCTCTAGGAAAATCCTGTTCAAGCACACAGATTTTCTTTGCCTGTTTTCTCCACCTCTTCCAACCACCCCCTTCCCATGCCAGTGGAGCCTGAGGGAGGATGCTTCAGGGAAGCAGCAGAGGGTCCCATCCTCATGCAGTCTGCCTCCCCAGGGTCCAGCAGGAAGGTTGCTCTGTGCATCCACACAATGCCTTGCAGAGGATGCTCCAGAGACAGGGCAGGCACCACTGCCCCCACTGTGCTCCCCTCTGTGCCAGTGGCATCCCTGCTGCAGCCAGACGAGCAGCTGCCATGCCAGCACCGGGACCCTGGGCGCTGTCACCATGGCTACCTGCACGTCCCTGCACATCAGTCCCCACCGCCTGCAGGAGCAGCAGCCCAGGCTCGTTTGCCCAGGCAGTGCAGAGGCTGCTGGAAGGAGGATGCACTGGGACAAACCTCCCACAAAAACCTGCTCCCAGGGGCAGGCTGGCACTGGCAGCCGTGCCAGGACTGGAGAGTGTTTGGCCCAATTCACACAACAAACATGGAGCAGGGGGGTGGCTGCAGCCAGTGAAGAAATTGTGGAGAGACAGAAAAAGAACAGCTTAAACCGAAAACCAGGGCTGGGAAAACGTGGGGGCGGGATGAAAGCATGGGAATGAGAGAGACCTGAACATGCTTTGGCTGGAAATTAGGAGGTTTCTAATTTTCAATACAATTAATCTCTGGAACAGTTTCCTGATTGTGGAAATAAAGGAATCAAAAATACCCCAACCCCCTCATCGAGACTCAGAACATTTAAGATGTTACACAAGGTGGTAAAGTCTAGTGGAAGGTGTCCCTGTCCATAGGAGGGGGTTTGGAACTGGGTGACCTTTGTGGTCCCTTCAGCCCAAACCATTCTGTGATTCTGTGATCCCGTGGTGCACGCAGCAGCAGGGCACTGGGCTCACTGACCCAGCACGTGTCCTGGCACCTTCCCCTGACAAGGGCTGCTCCTCTCAGACAGCCCTGCCCTGCACCCCGGCCTCAGCAGCAGATGGGGAATCGGGGCTGCCCGAGGCTGGGCTGCGCTGGCACAAGGTCAGACCTCAGCAGCCAGGGCTCAGGTTTGAGGCCAAACCCGTGCCTGGACACTCTGAACGTTGCAAACAAGCCACATGGGGCTCGGACTCGAGTTTTTCCAAATCTTGCTACCTCTTACCAACATCACCTGTATTTTTCAACCATTTTGGGTGGGCTTTTCAAGAGCCAGGCTGAAACCAAATCACAGTCAAGGAACAGTCCTTCTGGCATCCAGCTTGGAGGCAGATGTTAACTCCAAGCACGGATTCATCTACCCCCACAAAACTGCAAAACTCTCTGTGGAGAATCAGCTGGTTTTAGCTCCTGGAAAAAAATGTCTCTCCTCCTGTTGCTGCTGAAGTCCTGTTCCTGTTTCCACAGCAGCAGCAGCCACCAACCACCAGTGTCTGACCAGGTACACGACAGGCAGCAGCAGCAGCAGAGGGCCTCTCTGAGCAGCCCTCAGGACCCCGCTGCCATCCAGACATGCTAAGGGATGAAGGGAAGGAAGGATGATAAAACAAACAAGCAAAGAAAAAGGCATTTTTGCTGCTATGGTTATCATCTCTAGTGGGAGGAACCGGCAGCAGAGCGAGAATGCAGTATCTGTGAAACGTGGCGTGTGCAAGTGCGAGCCGGCTGCCTGCAATCACACCGCGAGTTGGATCTGAATTTAAACTCTTTGGCATGATTCCAGCCTTCAATAAATCGTGCCTTGTGGACAGATATTATGTCCCTTCTGCTACTAAAACAGCAAGCAGTCTTAAACAAAACAGCAGAGCCTAGAGCGTGCAGAAGACAACACAACCTGGCAGGATCCATCTCGCAGCCTGCATTCGCCAGGCATGCAAGCAACATCTCACACAGCCCTCACAGGCTCTGTGCAGCCCCACGCCAGGCACACCGGTGCTCTGCCTGTGGGAACGAGCAGGACGAAGGGAAACGCTCAGCCTGGTGAGCAGACATTGCACCGCTTTCCTGTCAGGGATGAGCTGCAGCCTCGCACAGGGGCAGCGCGTGGAGGATCGCCCAGCAGACTGGCGTGGGGCATGCAGGGGGGCTCAGACGACCCTTTTCTGTGCAAACACCTGGGGCTCCCCAGCCAAGGAGGTGCCCGGGGGAGGCAGGACAAAGCCCTCCACATGCCACCGGACCTCACCACCCCGACCCCCGGGGACAGCAGGCAGA
This sequence comes from Hypocryptadius cinnamomeus, assembly GCA_013400635.1. Lineage (NCBI taxonomy): Eukaryota > Metazoa > Chordata > Aves > Passeriformes > Zosteropidae > Hypocryptadius > Hypocryptadius cinnamomeus. Next base: position 22,022 of record VYZP01063073.1, read on the forward strand.
GCCCCACACGGACTGCTGGAAATCGCCTCCTCGAGTGGTCAATATTTTAAGAGCGGTGCTGGCAACCACTTCACCGTCCTCCCACACCCGGTCCACCGGGTCCCGGTCCACCGTCCCCAGCCCCGAGCCTCCGTACAGCCCCCGGTTCCCGGCACCAAGCCCCTGCCCTGCACCGCGGCTCGAACGCAGGCGGAGAAGCCGCGAAGGCGCCTCGGCCGCGGGGCTGCCCCGCAGGAGCACGTACGTACCGCGAGGATGGAGGATGGAGCCCGCAGCCCCGCGCCGTGCCCGCCGCTCGCCGCCTGCGGATCCCGCCGGGTGGCGGAGCCGGCCCCGCGCGGGGCGGTGCGGGGCGGTGCGGAACGGGGCAGAACGGGGCGGTGCGGGGCGGTGCGGNAACGGGGCGGTGCAGGGCAGGGCGATGCAGAACGGGGCGGTGCAGGGCAGGGCGGTGCGGAGCAGGGCAGGGCGGTGCGGAGCAGGGCGCGTTCGCCGCCCGCCGCCGCGGCCCCGCGATCCCGCAGGCTGCGGGGGCAGAGCCGATCCCGCCGCCTGCCCCGCCCGAAGGCAGGAACACAGCCCCGCCCGAAGGCAGGAACACAGCCCCGCCGAGGCTGTCTCCTCGCTCCCTTCCCACCCAGCAGCCGCTGCAGCAGGCGGCCCGGCCCGCAGCATCCCCGCGCCCCAGCCGTGCCCGCGGCTGCTCCTGCCGAGCCAGTTTACACCTGGGCTGCCTCGGGAGACAAACATTTTGCTCCAATGAGAGAGATACAGACACCACTCATAATTGGTCGCTGGTGTCCTACAGACTCTCCAGACGGCTCCAGGTAACTTCCCAGGGGAAACTTCCAGGTAACTTTTCCTCTGGGAAATCAAACGAATCCAGGGAAATTCACACCCTCGGGAAATCAAACGAATCTAGTGAAATTAACCCCAGCAGCACTTAACATTAATTATAAATAATGTTACACGCATTTCAGTTGCACGTGCCAAATGAAACATGCACATTAGGCATGAGGCTAACAAAACCTCTGAAAGCAATTTGCAAAAATTAGTTAAAATCAATAAACAGCACAGTCATTCCAGCTTCTGGGAAGCCTCTCCAGCGGCAGGCAGAGGAATTCCCATCGCGGGAAGCAGATGGCAGCAGTAAGCGCGTGTGCCATGGCTCCTGCCGGGAACAGCTGGCACCTCCCTCATGCCCCTAGAAGTCTCCCCCAGGTGTGAATGTCACCTCCTTCCAGCCCACCCTGCTTGCCCTGCATGAACAGCACCCACAGCCCTTCCTGTCCTGGGAAACCCAAGTCTTTTGGGCACCTCCTCGCCCTTAGCCACCCTCCCACTGTTGTTCTCATCCATGCAATTCCAGGCAGATAAATACTTCAGGGCTTTAAGGGCTCTTGGAGCAAAACTGCTGCTGAAACAGAGAGGGAAGAGCTTTTAGTGCCACAGCCACCCAGGGACTCAGCATGTTCCAGAGCTCTTCGCAGGCCAGAGAGCAGACGCTGCTCTGTGTGTGTCTGGAGGCCCATGAGGCTTTTATGTTAATGGTGTTTTATCATCAAACACGGGATGGGAACTGACAGCAATGCATATGCATCAGCAGGAAGAGCCACAGCACAGGCCTGGGATGTGGCTCCCAAGAGGAGAGTTTAAGCACCGACCAAAATCAGGGGATCAGAACAGATATTTTTCAATGATCACTGATGGCTGGGGGAAACACAGCCCCTGGCTACCATCTGTTTTTAAGTAAACCTCAAGTGCCGCAGACATAAAGCAGATCCTCAACCAAAACCATGGGGGTGATTACAAGAAAAGTTTGGGCAAGCAGGTGACAATTTGTCCTTTCCACTGCTTTAAACTAAACAGCTCTTATGTGGTGTTTGCAGCTCCTGATGCAACTGCCTGGGACTTTATCTTAAAGCAAAGCCCAAGATGTCCATGTATCACAGGGCACCCAGACAGGCTGGGGCTCAGAAGGCCCGGGTCAAAACCACAAGGGCTTGTGAAAGAGCAAGCAGCAGGGCATGGCCAGTGCTGCCCGCAGTGCCCCTCACCTGCTGGGGGAGCCCAGGTCTGCCCGGCTGACGATGCGGTGCTGCTGGGGCGAGTGGAGCCACTGGAACGCCGTCAGCGTCCTCTCCTCGATGCGGAAGCGTCCTTCTCGCACGTACCTAAAAATAACACCGAGGAAACTGAAATATTCATCAGCGCTGGGCTGCGGAGGGAGCGGCTGGCTCCGCACCACCACGCTCCTCAGTGGCAGCAGAAAATCGCTTTACAGCCCAGCTGCCTGCAGCCCTGTGCCACCCCCACCCCTCACTGCCCACCAGCCCATGCACCCACGGCCACATCTGGGACGGGGCATCCCTTGGGACTGACCCCCAGGGAAGGGTCCCTGCACCCTCCTTGGGTGCCTGTGGGGCTGCTGCCAGCACCCCCAGTACAGCCCCCAGCCCCCTCAGAGCCCTCTGACCAGACCCACAGGCCCCCGTGACCGCCCTGTGCAGGAAAGCAAAGAACAAACATGTCCAAAGCAGCAGAGGACATTCCCCTGTAAAGCCCCAGGGGTACAGCACCCCCTGCTCAGCACCGTCATCTTGGGGTACAGCCTGTCCCCAGCACACAGCCACCCCCCAGGCCAGCCCCGTCCCCAGGCTGTTGCTGGCTCCAAGGCCTTTCTAGCATCACTTCAAATGCCAGGCCAGATGTTGAGGCTTATCCAGTAATAGTCAAGTGAATTGATGGTTATGAATTTGATTAGAAGAGTACGGGTTCCCTGTTAAGTGAGCAAAATTCTGATAACTGCAGTTGTTTCCATCTTTAGGAACAAAATCCTGCTGCCTGCTTCCATCCCAGCAGCCAGCTGCACTTCATACACACTCCTCTGAATGTGAAATTCATCAGCAAGTAATTAATAAGTTAAAGCCCCTGTAGTGCTGATTGGAGACACACGCACACACAGCTGCAGCACCCATGAACCTCAGCCAGAGCTGGAGAGAGCTCCTGTCCCTTCCTCTGCATTGGATGCTCCAGGAGGTTCATTCCCAGCATTAACCCAGGGATGTGCCTGCATTGTCTGGAAGGGGCTGAGGGGAGGTTCCGCTGTGCCACGAGCTCCCCACGTGCTGCTGCTGGCTCTGTGACCTGCCCGAGCCCACCCAGCCCTGCAGGCCCTGTGGGGCTGGGGCAGTGACACTGCAGGAGCTGTGAGTTCACACTGCAGCTAAAGGAAACCCAAAAGGCTCCCTGAGCATCCCTAGCAGAGCGACCTGCCAATTTTCTGGTTAAAAGCAACCAAGCACGGTGCACTGCCAGCGCTCCCTGCAGCTCTGGTCTATGATAACCGTGCACAGAGCAGAGCCAGGGAAGCCAGGGAGTCCCTTGGGAAGTGGGGGTGAGGCAGTGGGGATGCAGAACAGCCAGGCCATGCAGCTGCTGAAACAGTCTGTCCAAGTGTGCGAGGGAAAAAAGTGTCCTTGGCTGCGAGGAGGGGGGGAAAGGGAGGGAGAGAGGAAAAGAAAAAGCTTCAGTGATTCCCACTCTTGCCCTGGTTTGAGGCACTGGCACCCAGCGCCGGCCTGGCTCGGGCTCTGCTCCCGCCCAGGGACCAGCCGGGCCCGTCCCAGCGCTCCCATCAGCATCCCCACGGAGCCACCCAGCCACAGCCTGGCATCGCCGCAGCGCCCTGCTCAAAAGTCACAAGCTTCGGACGTCACAAACTGCACAATTCAACATAAAGGAACACAGACAAAGCTTGTTCTCAATGTCAGCCCGTCCCGGCTGCTCCGGGCACAGACAGTGCCCTGTTCCAAGCCCCGTCCCCGCACGCCAGAGATCGGAGGAGCCTCAGCACGCCACGCGAGTGCCGGGGACTCCCCCGGAACGAGGAGACCTCGGCATCCCGGCACGCTGCCGCTCCCACGCTTCCTCCTCAGCGGGCAGGACCCTTTCCCGAGTGCAAAAAGTCTTCGGGATCTGACTCTCCTACCTCTGCCAGCGATCCCCCTCCCAGCACGGACCCGCCCCCTCCCTGCACCCCCGTGTGTCCCCCCCGCTGGAGCGGGCTCCCCCCCGGGGACCCCGCTCCNGCTCCCCGCCGGGACCCCCGCTCCAGCCGGGACCCCCGCTCCAGCCGGGACCCCCGCTCCAGCCGGGATCCCAGCTCCAGCCGGGACCACGCGGCTCCCCTCGGAGCGCCCCGCAGCATCCCAGATCCAGGGCAAGGTCCCGTGTCCCCTCAGCCCTACCCGGGGTCCCCCCAGCCCGGGTTCTTCTCCTCTCCCGGGCTGGGAGCATCCCCACGCCAAAGCCCAGACCCCTTGCAAGCTGAGCCCCTGCCGGGCTCCAGTTCGGGTCCCCCCTCGCCGGGACCCCCCGGGCCCGCCGCACTCACCAGCGCACCAGCTCCCACCGCCGCTCCCCCGCCGCCTTGCCCGAGGCCATCCCGGGGGTCCCGCCGGGCGGGGGGAGCCCGCAGACCCCGCTCGGAGCCGGCGGCGGCTCCTCAGCACCGGCCCCGGGCTGCGCCGGTTCCTGCGCCGGTTCCTGCGCTCCCGCCCCCTCCGGCGCCCGGGGGACCCGGGGGGGCCTGGCCCGGGCAGGTGCGGGGGGGCCGCACCGCTCTGCCCGGTTATGTAAAGCCTTATGCAACGCCCCCGCCGGGGCAGCCCCGAGGGCACACAACGCCCCCGGCACCTCCCTGCGGACCCCGGAGTCTCGCACCGGCCAGCTGGACCCCATCCAGGGCTCCAGGGAAACCTGCGCTTCCCAGCCTTTGAAACACTCCCAGCAAGTCGCGCTGAGCATCCCGAAGTGCCTCGGGAGCAGGCACCGGGAAAGAACCCCCAGGACGGGGCCCCGGCATCCTGGTCCTCCCCAAGCCCCCCACTCACCCAATCCCTCGAGCGGAGGCCACACCTGCACGCCCGGGGGGCTGGACCCGCCCCTGGCTCTGTCACGGTCCTTGCTCGCTGTAAGAGCACCCACCCAGCCCGCCTGGCTGAACCGGCAGAACTGTTCTCCCAGAAATTCAGAGTAAAACCTGCCCGAGCCGGAGCTTCCCTCCCCGAGCCCCTGGCGCTGCAGGGGGCTCAGGAAGCAAACCACACGTGCAGTCAGGTGTTACTTCATGGAGCTTTAAACCACACTGAAAGCTGTTTCCCAAAGTGGTGTTCTGGCCCTAAATCCTCACTTTTCTGATCTTTGAGAACTTAATTTCACAGCTCAGCAAACCCAGGTGCTGCATCCACAAGCCAACAGCTTCATTTAAAGCAAATGGTGTTAATTACTCAAGTAAATTCCTGTTATTGGTAATTCTGAAGTCCTGCTGTTTTTGGGTGTAAGCACACCCAAGGGGCACTGATGCATCCTCACAGCTGGGGAGCAGAAATTGCTCGGCCATGCTAGCTGGAGATGCTCTGTCTTGCCTGGCCACAGAAAGGGAGCTCAGATTCTCCCAAACCTGGGCAGTGGCCTGCCCTCCACAGGGGCTGTCATCTCCCACAGGTTATGGGCTGAAGGCTGGAGAGAACCACCTGCCAGAGAGAGCGTGTCCACGTGCCAGGTGGGCAGCTGGCAGAGGGATCCCCACAGGAACCCAGCAGCTGGCCCTCCGTGTGTGCCAGCTGTGGCCAGGAAATGACTGGTACCCCACAGCTGGTGGCCAGCAGCAGGCTCGGGGACAGCTTCACGGAGCCCCAGAGCTGTGAGGAAGCCCACAGCTGTAAATGGACTGGGAGCTCAGGGGAAGCCGAGCTGGTGCCACTGCTGCCAGCACTCACCCTGCAGGGCACAGCTCTGACCCTGCTCTGGCACTGAGCCCAGCCCAGCTTCCCCCCAGCCCCGGCTGCAGGAGGGCACGGGCAGGGAAGCAGCGACAGAATGGACTTGAGGGATGAGAGAGGTCAAGGAGGGAGCAGGGGAGAGGCCGAACTCACCCTCCTACCCCTGGAGCCCCGGAGCTGACCCACCCCTGCTTCAGCATAACAATCTTTAAAGACCTGGGAGATTTAAAAAGAAAAGCAATCTTCTTTAAAAAAAAGTTTTTAAACAATGAGAAAAATTAAAAATTGGACTGTTCACATATCACATATGCACTAACACAGAGGAACAAATTGCATTGCTTAGCTCAAGCAAATATCCTTATGAGTAGATATTTTCCAATCCCTGTGGAAATGTTAAGCTAATGTTAAATTTATTAAAATCCTCCAGCTTTTAGCCTTTAGACTTTAAGGAGCTTCTTATTAGGTTCCTCAAAGCAATTAGAAGGCACAGACACACTACATTTCAATTAGGTTGAAAAATAACATCTGAGGCAAAGTTAAACTCATTTATAAATTCAATGAAAAAATCCCCCTAATAATTAACTCGAGGGTGGCAGGGGAAAGCTCTGGTCTCAAAGCACTCCTGTAGCCACCCTGGAAGGGCACGGGATTCAGGTTAACTCCAGTGCACGTGGGATGCAGCTCCCATTAGGAATCAGCTGTTTCTTCCAGGAATCAGTCACCACTGGAGGGACCTGGGCTTACCCAGCACGGGCCCTTGGCCACATCCAGACCTGCCGGCAGAGGCTCCATCCCTCAGCTCCTCTGGCAGCCCCAGGAAGGAGGGACGGTGGCAGAAGCAGCCCCAGCTGCTGCCCGGGGCCTGTCCCTGCCCGCTGACTGCGGCACGGTGTGGGACGGCTGCTGTCCTTACGGGACGTGCAGCTCGGCTGGGATCAACCAGACCTCCGCGTCAGAGCGAGACCTGGGGACCTTTGAGGACAGAAGGAGGCCGTGGTGCCCAGCACACCTTCCCCCTGCAGGGCAGCACGGCCTGGCCCTGCCCAGCCCCGGTGCGGCCACAGCAGGAACGCAGCCTGGCATGGCCCCGAGCCAGTGACACAGGCACACAAGGCACTCACACGCACACACACACCTGTACACACCTGTACACACACACACA
>VYZP01063073.1:32562-43271 GCA_013400635.1 Hypocryptadius cinnamomeus
CTATGGATTTCTAGTGTGTATCAGTGTTTATTCCTGCGTATGTTTCCATGTGATGGAAAAGGGGTTGCTGGCAGCCACAGCAGGACAAATTATTGACCTGCTCCTGCAAACCTCATGCCCCCTGACTCCCAACTAATTTGCCATTTATGGGGAATAATGATCACAGATAAGGGCCAGACTATGGTGTGACGGTGTGTGTACAGAGGTACATGGATATGCAATACTCCATCTCCCTTTCAGATGCATCATTGGGATGGAGGGTTTTTCTTGGGTCAAAATTTTGGAATTCTGATTTACATTGAACAGCAGACTTAAGCAGAGTTTTGCCCTGGAAGCAAACTCTCAATCAACCCGTCTGTGCAAAGGAAATCAGCTCTTGGTAGACTTGCAACTGAATTGGTCATTGCAGTGCTCCAAGAAGCTGCTTCAGTCATTTTGGTTTGTGAAATAAGAATTTGATAAATTGGGATGAAATTGTAAATCTCACTGGGGTTTTCCACCAGCACTTTGAAAGAAGCAGCTGAGATCAGGACTCCCAATATGCTTGTGCCAAAGGTCATGGTTGCATAGTGAAAGCACAAGGAGTGTGGAAAAAAACACGGTTTAGAGCAGGTGCACAGGGAGGCTCAGCAGTGGAGACCATGCCCACGGTCACTCCATGTGAGGAATTGGAGGGGGCTGAGCCCAGCGCTGCCTCATCACTTCTGTGCTCAAAATCTTGGGGGATCAGCAAGGGAACCTCATTCCTGGAAAGCTCTCGGTGGTGGAGCAAAGCCCTGTGGATGTCCAGTCCCCAAAACTGGAGACAGCTGTTTAGCCAGAGCTCTGCATGGAGCAGGGGCCAGCTCAGGCTGCAGGTGTCACCTTTGAATTGGGGCAAACCACACTGCTCAGCTGACTGCTGCCTCCTTTGCTGCTGTGTGTGCACACGTACAACTCTCAGAAGCACAAGGGCACAGAGCATCCTTCAAGCTAGAAAGGACTACTATCACTTACTCTTGGCTTCTATTATGAATGACATTGTTTTCTAAGGTTGTAACCTCATACGTAGCTCGTCGAAATCACAGAGCACACGGTCCCTGTGAGAGCTTCCACCACCAGTTGCCTTGGCATCTTAGAACTAGTCTGGAAAGGAGAAGTAATGGCTACAGCAGCAAGGGAGGGATCAGAGTGGGGGCAGCCAACCGTGTCCCTATTCACTGCAGTACAACCTTCCTTTTGGGAGCCACACTCACCAGCTGGGGCAGGAGGAGCTGCTGGGAAGGACAGCCCCACTCACCATGCTTTGGCTCTCGTGTCTGTGGCACAGGGTGAAAGTTCCTGCCATGGTTCACTGCACAGGCTTCTGGTCATCACCACTGTGGGTCTTCTGAAGGCCTGGGCACAGGGAGTTTTGGTGTTAGCAGCTGGGAGCTGTGCTGACCCTGTAAGTGTTAAATCAGCCAGCAGCAGCAGCAGCTGCTAATCCTTATTAACTCCCAACACCGCCCAGGATCGAACTGTGTGAAATGACAGATGGCACACATCAAACTAAAGGCTCAGGAGGCTGCTGCAGTCCCACTTGCCTTCAGAAGCATTGGAGGGAGGATACCAGCTGTTGAGAGTTTGGTTCTGAACTCCTTTGGGGTAAAAGGTGGACACTGCCTCTGTGACGGAAATGCTCATCTGCTGCCCTCTGGAAAAGTTAGGGACACTCCAACACTGATGTTACTGAAGCCTCAGGATGAGATTGCATCTTCCTTAACACCTCTGGCTCTTGCATCATCACCTGTGAGGCAGAGCTGTGTGACCTGCAGAGGGGACAACATGGCCCTCCCATGGGGCTGCAAATGGTGAACAGAAGCAGCCTCGAGTCCCTGGACTCCCTGGAGAGCTCTTCCCTTCACTGCTCTTGGGCAACAGCACGATTGTTTCCAGCATTGTCCTCATTTCCAGTGAATGCAGCTCCTGCCCTGCTTGCCTCTGTGTCCCACCCCTGCCTTGCTCCATGCCCTTAGTACTGGTGGGAGGTTCATGGCTAAACAAAACAAGGGCTTGCTGCCTCGTGTGGGGCTTCAGATGTTCCTGCCACAAGCTGAGAGCTGCTTCTCAAGAGAAAACATGAAAGTCATGTTGGACAGGCAACGCTGATTCAAACCCACTAAGGATTTCCCATTGCAATTCTGGAGACAGACTTCTCTTCCCATATACACAGGTAAATTGTAAAGGCTCTTTGCTTCCAAATCAGAGACAACAAACAGATCTCAATTCCAAATTTTTTTCTTTGACTTTTTTTTGCAGCTTGAAATCTATCAACTATTTTTAAAGGAAAACATTTTCATTGGTAAAAAAAAAAAAAAAAAAAGCAATTTCCTACTTAAGGGGAGAAGGGAAAGTTCAATGGAAAATTTGCAGCCATTTCTACTAAAGACATTTCTACGAGACAGAACAAAGTGCTTGAAAATAGCAGTATGTGTCCCCTGGGCTTTGGCCAACCTACTTTCTGATGTTTCCTGAGATGAGGAACACAACTCCCATCAAGAAGCTCAGCCCACCATGGCCAGGGCTGGCAGGAGGATGTACCCACGGTGTGGTTTCCATTCCTGGTCTCTGGCTGATGCCAGATGACTCCCATAACTCTTGCACTGGCATCAGGACATATGGCCCTCCAAAGAGGATGGCCCAGCCAGCCCCAGCCCCCTGGCACAGCTGGGTTTGACACCTTCCAAAAGGACAACTACAGGACAATGCACTTTGGATCATTTCTTTACCAGCAGGGTGGGTGCTCAGCTGTCCCCAACCAGCCTGCACCCCCCACCTCATCAAATACAGGAACGTGGAGACCTAACTGTAGAGCTGCCACAAATCTACAGAGCCTTTGGCAGGAATGAAGCTTTGACCTTGGGACACTGCCAAGATCACTTACTGAGGGATTGATCTTAAATGCATTGTGGGTGCAGGAATTGCAGAATGCCCTATGTGACCATGCCAGGGGTGCTGGAACAGTGAGCCACAGTGCTCGCTTGGTTCTGCAGTTTCTATAAAGAGAAAACTGGAGTCAGATGTGGGAAGCAGCTGCCCAGGGACAGGATGATGCACTCCATCCCTCAAGCTTGTGGCACAGCATCTCCCCACAGGTTGGAAAAACCTCTCAGGTCATTGAGTCCAGCCACTCTGCCAGGTTACCTTGATTTGCTGCAGCTTCCCTCCTTCTGGGCTGTGTGTAGGGAGCAAGGACAGATTCCACACACAAAATGGTATTTCCTGGGATAAAGGGCTCTTTCAGGGGCTATTTTTATCTCTCTATGCAGCAGCACAGGTGGGAGGCTTTTGCAGCTGCTTTGCCACTGATGCCGTGGGGACAGACCCCCAGCCCAGCTCGGCTGCCTGGCACAGCCTGCCAGCAGCTCTTGTCTGCCAGGAAAATTACCAGGGAAGATGTTCCTTCTCCTGGAAAACAACGTGACTCTCCCAGCCATGCAGTGCTGATCGGGTTAGACAGAGCATATTGTATTTTTCATGTGCTGGATCGCTCGCTGCAGTTGCTGCTGTGTAATGTGGGGCTTGTCAAGTGAGAGCCAAAATCATCTCTGGTGCAACTCCCACCTGGGGACGACGAGGAGCAATCCTGTCCCAGATGCATCCTACTCAGTGATAAAGTATTTCCTAGGGCCAAATTCAGAACAGACATGCATGCTATGATGCCAGGGTTCATGCAGCAGGATTTTCTGCCTGTGCAGTCTCAGAGCAGGCAGGACAGGAGCTGGCCCCAGAGGCTGGAAAGTGAGAGAGCTGAGGCCATTCCCTGGGCAGGGCTGCTTTGCCCACAGCCACAGTCCCCGTGGAGAGGGTTGAGGGGAGAAGGCACCACCCTGTGCCTCTGTGACAGGCTCTGCCCCTCACAAGAGCTCCGGGCCGGGGCTCGCAAGCCCAGCGCACTGCTGCACATTTGATCACCAGCCATCTCCACTCCCTGCAGGCCTGGACTGTGAATTTGGTGGCGATGGAGACCGTGTCACTGGAGCACCAGATCCAGAGCGTGCAGCGGCACATCGCTTTCCTGAAGAAGGAGCAGATGGAGCTGCTCCATGACCTGCACCTGGAGATCCTCCGCTTGCAGAAGCACTGCTCAGGTGAGCGCTGGGGTGGCCGCGGTGGGAGCTGAGCGCTCACAGAGCTCCTCGGGCAGGAAAGCTCCTGCTGGCAGCCCAGGGTGCTCACACAGGTGCTCGGCAGGACGCAGAGGAGGCGAGTGCAGGCTGCAGTGCGAGGCTGGGGCCCTGCCTGGCTGTGCTGCAGGGTGCACAGCTGCCCCACAGCCCCGCTGCAGCAGTGTCACACTCCCCTGCAGCCACCCCTGCAGCAGTGATGGCTGCCCAGCCTCCTGCCACCACTGGAACTCATTCCAACTTGTGCTGCTGCTCTCATCAATAATTCAGCCCCAGCTAATTACTCCTTGTCTTCCAGCCTCTCATTCTCCCAGGTTCCTGGGAAACAAAGAAATGTCTGCACTGATAAAATTAGCTATTTTCCCCCATCCTTTCTGAGCTTCTGCTGTTCTGTTTCATTGTTTTAATGGTTTCATCTGTGGCCTCTTCAGGCAGGCGAGACAGTGGGGTTCTCCTGCCTAAATCAAACTTGGGGGATCTATCCCCACGGGCTGAAATGAGCCCACTGCACAGGTGATCTCCCCTTCCCAGTGTGACCCAAGGACAGCCGTACCTGACCAGAGGGGTCCTGTCCTCCTGGGTGAGGTGTGTGCTTCTGCCAGGAGTGCCAGGCAACCCCTGGGCAGTTTTAAGGAGACTTTCCTGACATTTGAGTGTCATTATCTGGGGAGCTGTTTGCAGGAGGAGAGTAGAGTCTTTAAGTCAGTTTTTCCTCAATGTGGCCCTGTGGAGCGTTGCCTGCTGCCTTGGCACTGTTGTTTTTGACTTTTTCACTATCCCCCTGGTCTCTCTGAGGTATCCCTGTGGGAAAGGCTCTCCCTCCCACAGACCTGGTTCTCAGCTGCCCCTCAGGGGTCATGGGGATGGTACTGAAGCAGATCAGCACCAGCCTCCTGGCTCCAGCACAAGAAACTGGGACCCCAGGCTGTGCATCATCCCTGCACTTGATCAGCAGGATGATGTCTTTGCAAATAGGCAACTGCTTTGGTTTTCATTTGAAATATATCTGAGACTCCAAACCTATTATTTTAGCTTCAGAAAGATAGCACAGTGGCCATTGATTCCCACTGGGGCAGTTGAGAGTGCTGAACGCTTTCCAGAAACTGCATTACGGTCTCAGGTACTTCTGCCTCCTCACTACAGATTTGTTTTCCAAGACAGACAGGCAGAGCAGCCTCAGACAAGCGTTCGGTTTCAGAAGGATGGCAGTGATGAGGATTAGAGTCAACACAAAAGCAGATTAAAAGAAAAATGTAGGGCAAAGATTAACCATTTGAACTCATTTTCAGGGGAAAAAATAGCCCCCAAACAGCTGAATGCTGCTGGTACTACTCCCTTCCTCTGCTCAGGGCTGTTAGTGGTTGTGTGGGCTGTGATAATTAATTCAAAAGGGGCTGTCAGTAAGAGTGCAGGGTAAAGTGAACTCCAGAAGGTCCCTTTGTGACCTGGTGCTGCAGCCTGGGGCTAGACAGCGAGCAGGCAAAGGGCAGCAGAGAGGAGGCAGCATGTTGGGGCTGAGCAGGCAGGTGGGTGCTGCAGCTCCTGAGATTTGGAAGGGATTTGGGAGCTCCACTTTGCCCCAGAGCAGGGCAGCATCCTTCTGCAGGCACATCGTGCTGGGACGAGGCTGTCCCTGCTCAGGGCATGTGCAGAGGCAGCGATCAGCCTGGAGCCATAAATTATGAAATGCTTTGGGTGGCAGCTTACACTTTGGTCTATTTTCAATCCATTGCTCTGCTCTTTGTCCTGGTTTACAGCACTGAAAATGGTTCAGCAACTCTTTTAGAAAAAGATAAGGCATTGTCAGAGGACCAGAGCATCCAGCGGACAATGTCTCAGCCATGAGGCTGCTTAAAAACATTTAAATTGCCAGAATTGCCTATTTTTAGCTCAGCCTTGGCTGGTGCTTCAAGATGGCCACACTCCCATGAAGGCTGGGCAGAGACAGCACTGCAGCCACAGTGACATCCAGTGCCCCAAAGGGAGCAGAGGAAGACATGGGGAGCACAGAATGGGTGTGATGCTCCTCCTCAGTCCTGTTGGATTTCTCTTCCAGAGCTCACCCATGACCTGGAAATGAAAGAGCTGGAGGCCCGCCAACAAGGTAAGAGCACAGCTTTGGGCACAAGATAAGGGGGAGCAGGTGTGGGTGCAGAAGAGCCTGTGTCCAGAGGGGCCCATCAGGGCTGCAGGGAGGCACAGGGACCTTGCCAGGACTGGGAAGGCAGCGTGCACAGCCTGCCGGCAGCCCAGTAACTGCTGGTGATGCCCGGCAGAGGCTGCTGTGTGAGCAGCCTGGCTCCTCTCCTTGCTCTGCCCACAGATGAAACTGAAACTCCTCCCTGGCGCTGCCTGGGCACGGTCCCTGGCACCAAGCCCCAGCCTGTGCTCTGTCCTCAGTGCCAGGGCAGCCGGTCCCAGGGGGGGTGTGGGCTGCTCTCACTGGGGCCAGCGGGGTCCTCACCCTTGGCACCTTCACGCAGTGCCATGGCTGGCTCCATGGGAATTCCAAACTCCCAGCCCCTCCCTTGGGGCCAGGGGTCCCTCCTCTGCACCCAAGGGCTTTGCTGGCTGCGGGCCTGGCGCCCAACCCACCGGGTGCCATCGGGGTGTCACCAGCCACAATGCAGCGAGTCTCATCCATGGTGCCTGCCCATCCTTCGGCCTTTCAGAGCTGCACAATCGCTCTGCCACATTTATGGGGCAGCATGCCATTTACGATGCCATCAAATGATTGCTCTTCTAGTGCCGTTCATGCAATAATTACTGCCTGCAACTGCCTCCCTAAGACCTCATTATAAAGCTGCAGAAACACTAAGGAGCTGAGGCTGTAAGTGGCTGCCAATCACATCATAAAAAGCAGATTATTGCAGAGGATGGGAGCAGGCCTGAGCAGGCCAGGGAGCACAGGCAGGTGCCAGCCTGCACCCTGCCAAGGGCTGGGTGCTGGAGCAGGCTGCCAGGGCTGGGGTCAGGAGTCCTCAGCCCTTCCGCTGCCCACTGGGCTCGGCCCCAGAACCCCAAGCTGTGAATTCCCCAAGCTGCCTGGCCATCCTGCCCCAGGACAGCATTCCCCAGAACTCGCTCCTTTGTCCCAGGACAGAGGCTCCTTCCCTGCTGAGCGCAGCCCAATTTCCAATTTCTCTGTAATCTTGGATTAGCATCTCCATCCTTACTAACCAGGCTTTGGAGTCCCAGGGCTTGAGGTCAAAAGTCCCTCCAAAGTTGGGCTGATGGTTCTCCTGCACCATTTCCTTTTCTCTTCCAGCCCGTGTGCTCCCCCACACCCTCTGCACACATTCAAAGTCACTTTTAGGGTGAAAAACTACTTACCTAGGGAAATTTTAAAACTGCAGCAAGGTAGAGGCAGCAGGTTCCATGGCAAGAACATCCTCCACTAAAACTGCCTTTTGCTGTCACCCCTTCTTTGGGTGTTACACACAGCACCGTGCCAGGGGCCCGTGCCGGGGTTCCTGTGCCTGCGCTGGCAGCGAGCCCGTGCTCGGGCAGCTCACAGGGGGGTTTTTCCCGACTTCAAGAAGCACCCAAGCATCCTCAATGGCACTGCCGGGACACGCTGGCACCATGCAGTGGTCCGCAGTCNGCCCCCCCGGCAGGAGCCGGCGGCCAGGGCCAGGTCGGCCAAGGGCGAGCCCGGCAAGAGGCAGGGCTCCGGTGCCCACGGTGCCCACGGTGCCCCCCGGGCTCAGGAGTAGGCGGCGAGGGCGCGGCGCGGCCCGAGCGGCCGGAATGGCCTGAGCCCCGCGGCACCGGGGCTCTTTCCCCCATCCCTCGGTGGAGCGGAGGGGCGGCCGAAAGCGGAGCCCAGCCCGCGCCTCCCTCCCACCGGCAGCCGGGGAGGGTCCCCGAAAGGCCTGAGCCGGGGATGTTACCGGCAATGCTGCGGGACAGGGGAGCTTCCAGCACCCGGGCTGTGAAGGGGACACGTCCGAGCGCCTGTCCGGAGCTTGCGAGGAAAAAGCAAAGAAAGAAAGAAAGAAAGAAGAGGCAGCATTTTAAAATGAGATTTTCCTGCTGCTGCTGCCCTCAGAGTGGGCGCCGGGTTGCTTTCCCTGGCCCGGGGTGCTGGGAGGTGGGCACAGCAGCAGCAGGCTGTGCAGCACACGGCTCGGCACCGCGGGGAGAGCCCAGCCCGGCCTCCAGCCCTGGCCATCACCGGCACCGGGCACATCACCTGGAAGGTTCTCCAGAACGCAGGCAGCTGAACGAGGTCGATCCTGTGGGTGACGGAGGGATCCCCTTCCACAGGGACAGTGCTGCTGTGCTGGCCAGGCCCTGTCCCACGCTCCCTGTGCAGCGGTTTGGCTGTCTCCAACACGGATTTCCCCTCATCACGTTCGCACGCAGGACTCGGACAAGGCAGCTGGACAAGTGCCGGGATTGGCAGTCCTGCTGGGCACTCCGTGGCTCCTCGACCGCTGCAGCCAGGCTCCATGTGCTGCTGGAGCAGGGCTGCACCCTGTGCCCCCTGCGCAGGGCTCTCCTCTGCACCAGCATTGTGATTCTCAGTCACATCCACAGCCAGGTCTGGGCTTGCTGCTGAGGGCTGAACAGCCCCCCGGTGCTCGCACATTGCCTCCCGTCCTTCTCAGCACAGCAGCCATGCACAGCTGCCTTTGCCCCGCTGGGGCAGCCTTGCCCCATTTCCAGCCAAACTTTACAATCAGTCCCTGGGTGTTGTGAAACACCGTTAGCAGGGGAGGGCTCTGGCAGCCAGGCAGGGCAAAGGTCACTCTGCTGCGGTGCTGCCGGACCTGTGCTGCTGGGGGCAGCTCAAGGGGCAGGTTTCACCCTGGCGTGTGTGCTGCCAGCCTGGCTGCCCAGCCGGGACCCGGCCCCTGCCTGCAGCCAGCACCCTGCCAGCCTGGTCCTGCAGGACCCTCGCTGTCTCCACGGCTGGTGTGGGCAGGAGGGAGCTGCAGGGTGACATCAGACCCTATTTCCTTCCAATTCAGTTTGAAACCTCTTGAAAGACATCACCCTCATAGACTAGCAAGGCTTGGCCTGCCCGCACTCACCCTCAGTGTGCCCGTGCAGTCAGAGCTGTCTATTTTTGTAGTTCAATATTTATATACTCTATTAAAATGCTTTATGAGATTGACAGCAGCAGTCGCCAACCAGCTCTTTGGTAAAAACAAGCCCCAAAGCATATGAGCTGCACTAGCAGGGCAGAAATTAGCGGCTTTTGCACCTTTTCTTTGGCTGTTATGTGACTAGTCAGGCTTTGGAGGGCATGACCTCTCCTGCTCTCCCAGGGCACCCCTGAGGGTTGGGACTCCCCAGCTGCTCCATGGTCCCTAACACCCCCCTGGGTTTGGGAAAGAGCCCAGCAAAGCCACGCTGGGCAGGGTCCCCCTGACAGTGAAGCCAGGCTGAGGTGTGCAGCTCCTGGGGCACGAAACTCTAGTGGGAAATGTCTGCAGCCCCCGAGGTATCTGGAGCTGCTGCCTCGGCAGTGCAGAGCCCCACGAGCCCCCAGCTCTCCTCCCAGACTGCCACAGCCGGGGGAGGCTGCAGGGAGCCCCGGCAGGGTGCTCACAGAGCTCCACGTGCCCAGGGTGCCCGCACAGGCTCGGCAGGTGCAGGGCAGCACGGGGGGCTCTGGTGAGGCCCCGCTGGGCTCTGAGCACAGGAACAGTTACACGAGGGAGAAAAGCCCTGAGCTCCCCGGCAAGGCTGCAGAATGCTTCCCGCCTGTTTCCCTCTGCACGGTGACCCAGGCAGGCTCTGCCAGACCCAGCTCCGGGGGGAGCTGGGTGTGCTGGGGGCCTGCTGTCACCCACCCTCGGGGGCAGGGAGGGGAGGTTTGTGAGAGGAGCAGCCCCAGGGCTCCAGCAGCACAGTTCTGGGAGTGTTGTGCCCGTGAGGTGCTACTGGCCTCTGGAAATCGCTGTTTCCCTCAGGTTCTGAGAGGTTCTACTGCGGATTTGTCTTCTCGTAGGGTGAAAGAGGCAATGCCTGTCCCTCTGTGCTCGGCTGTTGCTGCAGCTGTGGTGTGCACAGCTGCTTCCCGTCCTTCCTAGACAATCCTGATAGACACAGTGTGTTGCATCTTGATTACAAACTTCTTCATGAGATCATGGTGTTTGTGACTGAGCATTGAAAAGTGGAGGGAGAAGTATGATCCTTCTCCTGTGTAAATACCTTCCTAGCAATCATCATCCGTAGTGCCTAGTATGTAAATTAAGCAACCCTGACTGAGCTGCAGGGCCCTTTCCTCTCCACCAGTAACTAGCAGCTTGCTCAAGGAGCTGATCTCATTCCAGTCCCCCACGCAGGCCGGGCAGGCAGAGCTGCCTGCAGCGAGGGGGGTTCCCAAAGGGATGGAGAGCCAGCACCCCAGCTCCCCCTTCATGCCAATGTCATGTGCTTGGAGATGAGTTGTCAGGGTGAGCCCTGCACTTTTCCTTGGGCACATTTGCCTTGGAGCAGGAAGGATCAGCTCTTGCGTGCTGTACCTGCTTCAATCACTGCTGCTTTTCTTAGGGGGGAGGGAAGCTTTAGAGATACTATATATACACTTATATATATATATATATA
>VYZP01063076.1:0-23169 GCA_013400635.1 Hypocryptadius cinnamomeus
AGAAACAGCCCTGGTCCTGTCCCATATGAAAGGTTAAAGCCATCTCTGGCACACAAATATGGGGTCCACTCCAGGCCACAATAAAACTTGCTGTTAACTGGGAAAATAATAATCTTACCTTGTTTCATTCTCTGGAATTCACAAAGGTTGTTCTGTACTCTGTCAGATACTACTTACCCTCTTCAAGACTACACCAATTTCATCCCTGCTCAACCACTGTGTCTATCTAGTGTTCAACCACTGTGTCTATCTAGGTCAATCCACATCCCAACCTACTGCTAGCAGGGACTTCAGATGACTGCTTGAGAAATGTACTACCTCCTTGCTGCAAAATTCATGCCCTTTCTGCACTGACAGATGTCTTCAGCATCTTCTGATAAAAGCCATTCACTTCCTTCCAAACAACTGAAAAAAAGGCAGTCCCTGATACAGAGCTCACTCAAGGAACTGACATTGCAGAGCTCCTGCTTACTAGCAAGACAAACACAGGAACTCTTGTGCAGAAAACATCCTGGTTTATCAAAGGGACTCTCAATTTCCCATAGAAAATAATGCACCTCTTCTGCAATTCCTCCCTGTGCAAATAAAGTATCCACAGTTGGACTGACTGCCCCCTCTACAATCCCAAACACAATCCTGGCAGCTCCAGCACTTTTTACTCAGTTCTCATAGGTTAAATCATGCCACACTAAAACTCTCGTCTTTATGCAATGGCACTCTGCTACAGCAAGTTTGCTCCTGCCTATTCTGGGATGTTCTGGTTCACAGCAAAACTTTAATTAGTTGAATGTCCAGCTCTGAAAGCTTTTAGTTCTCATGGGCAAACAAACTTTTCATAGAAGTTCCTATGTGTCTTTAATTCTCTCACTAAGGTTGCTCTCCCTCTTTATTCCAAATTAGGATCTGAATGTCCAGAGGGAAGGGGGTTAACAGCTCAAGTCACTGTTCACCTGGACACAAAACCTGTCTTTATCTTTTCCAACACACAGGTTCTGAAGGAGCTCACGTCATTCTACTGACTGAATCAAACTGAGCTCTCAGAAACAGACCTTGCATTTACACAGCCCAGAGTGAGAAACAATGTGAACCTGGAGCAAACAGTCCATTTCTACGTCTGTAAAGGTATAGATCTTTATCACAGCTGACCACAAAATTTCAACCCAAGGATAGATTGAATACTTTCCTTTGAGGCACTCACACCATGAAAGAATTCTGCATTTAATGTTTTAACATTAATTGAAAGAACACATACAATGTGATCTCCAGGTCTCCAATATGAAACTGACACAGATATTACTACCAAAAAAAGGCAGCACTAGCTATTGACATCTCAACATTAGTTTCAGAACCACCTCAAATACACTTGCTAAGTCAAAGTATGCTTCTTTTAAAATTGCAACATTAGCTTTCCTATTTATAGCAACATATCTAAACGTAGCAAGTAATCCCACAGCACTGCAAACTTTTTGGGTTTTTTTGCAAAGGTTGGCCCTTTCCTTCTATCTCCAGGAAAGGGCCACATTTTATACAATGTTGAAACATGCAACTTCAAGTGAAAATCTCTTCAAAAATACATATGTTGTATAGTTTCTCTATGGACATACCATCTGGTACTCGAAATAAAAACACTCAGTAAAATATAGTATTTCCAGTGTTACCTTGCCAATCATTGTACTCAAGTCACCATCACTGAGCAAAGGATTCTGGGTATCCCCAACTCGAGATGGGTCTTTGGTTGCTTTGTCATTGCTGAACGTTCTCCACTCCGACCCCACGTCTATGACCCGGTCACCTGGGAACACAAGGCAACACAAAGTCTGCATTGACACAGTGCTTTAAAATATTGCATGAAACATTAAGTCAGGCATCCGAGCTCTGCACTCTAAGGAGGCAGTCTGCTGGCATTCCCAAACACAACAGGAACTAGCAGGACAACAAACCAGAAAGTTCAGGATCTATAATGGAAAAAAAATGCAAATAGAGCTGCACAGAAGACATAAATAACTAAAGAAACGCATCCAGGAACCAGAAACTGTCACCTTTATGGATTATCCATTAAGAACATCATGGCATTTATTTCCAATACACAAAAGGAACCAAGATCTCGATTTCAAGCTGAAGTCAGGACTGCCTGTGGATTGTTCTCAATGAGTCAGTTGTTGTAACTTAAGTTCTACCACACTTGCCATGTGTTAATAGTGCACATATGAATTACCTATCATGCAGAATCCCATACAGCTATAGCAAATTACTTCTCTTGAATCATTTCCAGGTCCTTTGTACTCCCAATTTTGTACCTTCTAACCCACCACTGATGACATTTTGCAGTTCAGTTTTTGTTCTTGAAGACAGTTGTGACCCTGCCCAATTTCATGATGCTTGACAGTATCAACATAAAATATATATATTCAACTACTTTTTCTTAAACACAATCAACCCTGTTGTAACTGGAAGATTTTCAGTACAGATTCAGAATAAAAAGGAAAAGCACCACATTTTCTGATTGAAACAACTTTCCTTGCAGTCCTCTCAATTTCACATTCACCTAAACTTTCCTACAGCAACTCACCAGTTTGAGAAATAATTCTCACCAACATTCTGATGCAGGCAAAAGCCCTACAGTAAACACAACAACAGAAACGTAGGGGGGGAAAAAAAGAAACACAACAGAAAACACAAACCCCAGCCCCAAACCCAGCACAGTTCATTGTATTCAAAGATCTGATAAAAGCTGCATTGCAAAGGTGTTGCCTCCAGAGCAATACTACAGAATGTTTAAGAACACATGTACAAAAAAACACAAAAGGAACACTTTTCTTAGTGTGCTGCAGTAAAGCAGAATACAGCTCAGAAGAAACTTCAGAATAATTGGCACCCTTAGCTAAACCTGAGGAAAAATTCACCACCTTTATCAACGTTTAAGTTTGTTGTGAGAGAAATGTCTGCAAAAAAACAATAGCACTGACTGCACAGTTTACAGTATGGAAGTCTCTGATTTCATTCTGAGGCTGATTTAACCTGGTGAAAACAGACAGAAAAAAAGCACTCAGCAAACAATACAAGATCTGAAGCTGGAGAAAATGCAGAAGGTGTGGACAGAGTGATGCAACTGCAGAATTTCCTGAGAGATACAAGAGGACTCTATTCTGACAGAATAACTCAATTTTAAACATAAAATTATGCAAGGAGGATGCTTGAAATTGAAAACTGTGAATAAACCAAAAGAAATTGCTACCAAAAGAACCCCAAAAGCTTTAGGTTAAAGGTGTTCTCATCAATATCTGTCAGACCTGTTCATAACTATGCCTCCACCTTTATTTACTACTCTAATAAAAACCAAGAGGGAGAAGAAAAAAAACAACCATGAAAAGCTACAGGGTTACAGATAGAATGAATCTGTGCTGCCTTTTACTCTTTCTGCTACAAAGGTCAACCCCCACACCCTTGGCAAGCTTGAATTTGCAGACAGTGTGCTCCTCTGACTCCTGGACTCTGTAAATATTTGATTCAGTAATGCTCCTTCTATGGCCTAGCAGTAACTTCACTTTTAGACAAATCCCTAATACTGTTTACAGCATCTAAAAAAAGCAAAATGTACTTAAAATTCTGGCATGGTATAAATAGAACACTGAGTACAGAGCAATGATGTAATATTTTTCCACACAAGTGGGAATGACCTAAATGACTCACTCAGGGATCTGCCTTTTGTGAGTTATGAACCATTCCTGCTCTAACAAAAAAGTTCTACATCACTGCCTGCTTTGATAAACACATCACAAACAGAAGACTGAGACTACTATGTCAGAGTAAGAAAAGATTAAGTAGAACAAATCACTGAATATAAAGCATTTGTGTAATTAAGATGCAGTATGCAAATATCTTCATTTTGCCAAGAAATGGACTACTACAGAAAAGCAGTTTTTCTGTATACTGTCAGTGTCACTGAAAATATACAGAAATCCTAAGCAGCACATTCCATCTTTCAAAAGGCTTCTATAAAAGTGTGACAGAAGCTAGAAGTACTAATGAAAATGGAACAATAAGCCCACAGGTTTCCATAGACAGAAAACGTATTCAGCTACCAGCATGATTAGTTGGATTATCCTGTTCAACAAGAAACTAAAACAAGAAACAAAATGCAGCATTTATTATCTTTAATTCTTCAATACATAAAAACCACCTTGGAACTGTGATATTAGTACAGATGCAATTAAGCCCCACCCTAAGTGGCCAAAGCAAAACTTTAAAATACTACACTTAATCTTACAAAAAGCAGTGTAAGAAAGCCTTGAAAACTGGTCCTGAGTTAAGATTTCAAGTTCTAAACTGAATTTTCTAGGTCATACCCTACTGACCAGCTTTCCCAAGCTGGAGTATGGGTCCAACAGTCCAACATGAGAGTAAAAAAGCTCCCAATAAGTACACTATACAGTTGTCTCTGCTTTCTCACACTCTTATATTGGTTTGGGCAACCCTCTAAAACTGCAATAAGGATGGGAGTGGCCACATATTCCTTGGCTACTTCCTTTTGATGCAGTCCTTCTGAACAAAAGGGCTTCACTAGATACAGTCACATTAGATACTCCTTTATTTGATTTTCCTCTAACAGATGAGTTTACCTCCTCAGCTTCCTCCTCTGAAATACACACAAAAACAACAGTTTACAGGACCAAATCTTTGTGAGATGCATCTCCAGGCTGATATCCCAAAGTACTTTCTGAGCAGATGAATTTTTCTCCATTGCTCAATTTCTTTTCATAAACTACTCTTCCAATATTCAGTGTCTCTTTAAACTACAGTCTAACAGACTAACACACAGGGTCCAGTGCAAACACACACTGCCAACTTCCCTGGTTGGTAACCAAATTCAGGTTACTCATCATCTGAAAAGCTCATTTAATAAAATGCACAAGTGCTACTCAGAACAGAAAACCTCAGGCCAAGGTTACTTTTCTTCACAAGTGACAGATGCAAAGAGCATGTGCTACAGAAATGCAAGACCAAACTCAGGTCAGACTCAAAAATTAAAATATACTTTTGAGCAGTTTTTAAAACTTAGTTTGAAATATCTACACATCAAAATTTGCAATAACTCATAAAACATATGTATTTTCTTCTCCTTCTGCATTTTGCATTATCTGTTATAAGAAGACAAGACAGCTTAAAACTGAATGTCTAACCAAAACAAGAAATATGATGACATTCATGAGCAATGTAATTTTCCATATCCAGTCTTGAAACACTTCTGAGAAGGCATGTACTTAAGTTCTTTTCAGAGGAGCTCTAATGTTAGCTGTACATTGCATTAAGTTCTGTATATTGTTAACTAATATTTCAATTTTAACATAAATACAGTATTAAAAGTTGATTTGCACTCTGGAGACCCAAAATACCTACTGTTAGTAGAGAATGTTTCATTCTCACAGTTAGTTAAGGAATCTGCTGCCATCTAGTGAGCATATATATTATACTTTTAATTAAAAGCATTTTACAATGCCAAATTTAAATATGTGTGTATATCTATAGGATTACTCTTAAGTTTCAGTCAGCTCCTCATTAAGCACAGTAATGAGGTGCTGTGGCAAACTACAGTGAAAAAACTAAGGAGCAGGCTACAAGCTGGGGAGAATCATGAAGACATGAAACTGCACAGAGCCAGGCTGAACAGAGTCAGATCAAGCTTCAGGTCTCAAGACTCTCCTAACTCCTAAATCACTTTTGCAACCTTCTTCTGGACTTGCTCCAGCAAGTCTCTCTCTTCCTGGTACGGAGAAGCCCAGAGCTAGACACAGCACTCCAGGCGTATCTACTCCACATTCTATTTATGAGCTCACATGCTACCCCATATGGTAGCACACAACTTTTTTTTCCATTTTTCAGCCTTAGAACTTCTATTAAGGTTCTATTAAGGACCAGATGTATTAAATGTTACCACAGAATAAACTCATGGAGAGGGGAAAAAATAAATAACCACAATCTTACAGTCATCACTTTTTCTACAAAATTTCCAGCCTCTGGTAAGACATTAGTGTTCTTTGTAAAAGTTGTCTTGTTTTCAACGAATTGTGACCACCACAAATTTATCATCACAACCAGCAACACCAGTCTCTTCACAAAACAGTTAAAATAACTAAAGCAGGCTTTCAGATGGCTAAACAAAACATAAAACCCCCACAAGCAAACAAAAAAAAAAAGCCACAGATGATTTTAACTAGTTGCCAGACATAACAGCATCACACCAGTGCCAAAAGGCAACTGTGGATTGAAACAGACAGTACAGCACCACAGGCAAATGACTGCTACAAGAACAAAGGCTTAGCAGCTCCTGCATATCAAAATGATGACAAATCTAAAAGGACTTACTGGCTTCCTAAGCCATCAGCTTGCATAAAAATTTTGGAAGAAGCAAATGAGAGTAGAAATGTTAAATGATCAGGTGAACAAGTCTGGCCAACTGAAGTTACACCTCCCCAGGACTTGAGGCCTTTAAAAGATTAACGGCTCATATACTTGTGAAGGATGCTCCAAACTATAGAATCTCAATTAAAAATGTTCTGCTTGAATACCAGGTTTTTTAAAAAATCCAACCAAACAAAAGAAAACAAACAAACTAAAGACCAGNTGTGCCTGATCTACCCTACATCACAATATTTGAGAATCTTTTTCCATCAGAGGAGTTCAGACTGTTTCCAGCTTTTATTTGCCTAATTACCTTGTCGGCCTGGTAAGGAAGCAAGTTAAGAACCACTCCCTAAACAGGATGTTTCAAAATGTTACAGTTACACACCAGAAAAATCTAGTACTTCACCTAATGGAAGCATTAGTGGCCCTCAAATACCTTAGGTCGCTAGCCAAAAACCATAACTAGAAAGCTTCCTCCACCCTCCAGGAAATTTCATGCTAAGTGCAGTGCTTATTACAAAGCCTGACAAAAGATGCTAACTTTTAACATCTAAAGTCTGTTTCCACTCTCACAAGCATTACTGCCGAACACTTAGAAGCATCACCCTTTGCCTTTAAAGCTGAAAAAGGTCAGAATTAAAACAGACTATTTGAAATGCTGGCTGAGAAAGGCAAGCAGGTTACTTTCTTCATATTATAAATTTCCTGTATTAAGTACCTGTGAATGCTCATGCAAGAGTCAACTATTCAGAATGTCTTTAAGCATCAGTATCCTTTATAATTAGCTTTCCTCTGAATGCAGAGTCTTTTTCCAAGGATCAACTTCTGTCAGACACTTTTTAACAGTCTGGACACTAAGCATGTAAAGGCTGCTAATACATATCCATACCTAAATATTTTTGCCTACTTTTAAAGCAATACTTTGAATTAAGAATTAATATTTTAAAGATTGACAATACTTGTAGAAATGAGTACACCTGAACATACAGACAAATATTAAAAGATTTTCCCCCTAAGGATGTAACTGCCCTCTACTGGATGCAAATCAGAAGTACTTAAGCACCTTCCCCACTTACTGGATACTACAAACAGCTGAAAAGAAATAAAAGGTTTCTTTGGCTTTCAGAAAAAACAAGCAGCTATACAGAAGCAAGCGATCTTATCCCTAATGACAGATATCCTGAGTAAAGGACTGGCCAGTTGAGAGACAACTGTGAAACCCCTTCCTACTTGTTTATTATACTGCCAAGAAAAAAAAAACAACCTGTAGTATAGTCAAATCTTACCTATTCTTCATGGACCACACTTGAATTTACAATGCACCATTTTGATCTCAAACTTGTCAGACGCATCAGCCAAACAAATCCTCAGACAGATTTTTGTAACAGCCTTAGTGCTGACCACAGACTATTGAGTATTTTTCCCTAAAATTCTTCAACTGAACACCCAGGTATACACAGAACACAGCAGAAATGTCTGAATATTGGTCATAATCTCATTCAAAGCTTTAAAGAGTTGATGTGTGTCCAAGGACCCTCATCAGCTGGAGACAGACTTCTGCTTTTTTACCAAAGAAGGCTCCCCAAAGCAGATCCACACAAGAGCACTGTTCCTCTCAGCCACATCTGCCTAGTGAAGCAGACAAGAGCAAACCAGCTAGAAAAAAATCACTCACTACACACTGAAAATAAATTCCTCACTGCTTAACTCCTGCACACTAAGACAACATTTAACGAAGCTATCTATAGAGAAGTTTCAGGAATGTATTCCTAACCTGAGGAATCCTTATACCTGAGATACTACATAGCAGTACATGCCACCAGACTTGTTCTTATCCTCCTCTGAAATTCACACCACCACCCTGCTACATCAAGAAAATTCAGTGCTTTGTCTTCCACTTTCACTCTGCTTTCTTCAGCCCCTTCTGGCATATGAGCTGATCCTCAGCCTTTTTTACTGCCTGTAAGGTAGTAAGCAAAGTATCTGCCTGTCAAGAAAGAGGATTTACTAGCTTTCTGTTCTTGAACAACACCCTTGTCCCCCCACCAACCCTGCCTGGAGAATGAGATATGGTGAACATTTTAAATGAACACAGAACCAAGCCCTAAGAACCCTGTCCATGAACTCCCCCGCCAGCCCATGAACCCTTACTGTAGCACATAGCTTAGAGTGACTGCAGAAAGGTAGGGAAAATAAAACACTATTCCTGTCACAGCAAATAAACCTGGACAGAGTTGTTAAGTCTCAAATGCATGTCAATCCAGACTAATATCAAAATTTCATGGATGATTATAATTTAGTCTCCAAGTGCCTTTCAAGCAAAAAAAGCAATTAGCAGAAGGAAAAGTTAACAAGTTGGAAATAATTACCATGAAAAGACAGAACACAAACTAATCCACAAAAAGTAATAATGAAAAGGCAGATGAGAGGTTTTAGTAGAATGAAGCAGTATTTTGAAATAATACTCTCAACACCAGCTTCAGTCATAATGACATTACAAGATTAAATTATTTTAATACTGCACAGCAAAACATCAGTTTATTCAGAACACATGGAAAATACTGTGCAGAAAACCCCAGCATACTAGATTTAACTTAATTTTCAATCTTATTGAGACTAAGAATAAAACCTGTAAGTAGAAAACAACTCTAATAAAAAACTTCTCAAAAATCCCTTTAAAAAGTAGTACTTGCAACATACAGGTTTGCCTAAAATATGGAATCCATTTGATAAAGAGATCAGCTCCTCAGTGCCCTGGCCTCCTGCTCCCCCAAAATTTTCTATTGCTTTATCTTTTCAACTACAGACCTGATAAATGCAAGATAATAATACTGATTTAATCTCCTATTCCCATAATTGATTACAAACCTGAAAACTACCTATGCACCAGCTATTTTATCCTACAACACAGTTCTACATATAATAGTCTTACACTCTTTCCATAAATAAGCAACTACAGCACTTTACCATAGCAAGCAAGAAAAACATCAAATGCAAATAGTCTTAGTTAAGTCAAAGACTTAGTTCTGTCTACAGCTAAACTGCACACACACAAAAAAACCCACCAAAAAACCACAAAACAGTGAACTCACACCAGCATGTACTTTACAGCAGTAAAGTAAAAGCACAAATTCAGCATTTACCATTTACACCAGCAGCACTCTGCAGACACTAAAAACCAATATTTTTAAATAAACCTGTAACACTTCTTTGGCTACAAGGTACAGTAATTTTGGCATGAGGAGGGTTAACTGTTCTAAATTATCCCCTTCACTGAAAGATCACAGTAACTTTTAGTCCATCCCAAAATATATTTTCAGTGGGCTCTGCTCACATGTGATCATGACGCATGCAAGCCCTGAAACAAAACTTCTCTATGCAAAAACAGGAAATGAAATTGTTAGTCTCTTCAGGGGAATGTGTCTCATGGAATCTGCTACAAATACAGAAAAGTTGCATTTGGAACACATGAAAGCTAAATTTTGTCTTTACTCCTTTAAAACATCCCTATTTCACAAGCATCTCCAGAAAATAGGCATCAAGGACTGGATCTGGTTTACACCTTCTCTAAATTTCTTATCAGACCCAGTCAGAAAATATTTAGTGCTCTCACTTCTCTTTGGTCACTTCTCCTCAATTACTTATCATCCTATTTAATTGGTTTTCCAAATTACCTGCTGGATACCCTAGCTACGGAATTGGACACAGAGGCAAGCTAAACAGCTGAAGGAATGAAACACAGAATGAGAACAATCAGCACAATGCTGTTAAAGCCTTTTGGTGAAAAATCTACAGAATGCTTACCTAAAAAACATTTTTTTATCCTACCAGTAATGCTGGTGGTAAACTGCACTAAGACAATTACAAGCACATTAAAAACTCAATTCAGAAACAGTTTCTATTAATATTCTAATGATCCTGCTCATTGAAATTGCTAACATATTGAACCAAAGAATTAACCAATGCTTCAGAAAAAACAGAGGATAAACTCTTTAGGCAAGAATTCCTTGTGACTAGGTAACAGAAGGTACATGAATGAGACTTCAGACAAATTCCAAGTTCCAAAAAATTACATTTACAAAGAAAAAGCTTTTCCTCTTCTTCCAATACCAGAACTATCTTAAAAACTATAAACTGATCAAAATGGGCTTCTCTAAACTTTTGCTCAATCTCTGTGACAACCATGCAAAGAGCTGAACATGCACCAAAGTATTTTTAAGCAGTAACTTAGAAGCTTACTATCATATTTGAGTAGGAAATACTGCTGTGGATATTTGAATTTTTTAACCAGCAAATTTATTCTGATTAATTGACCTTTATCAGAATTTATGCAATTTAAACCACCCCTTCTTTTTAACAAAGCAGTTACAACCGTTCCTTTAGAGGTTTTAAATGGTTTCATAACTTTAAAGGAAACTGGTACTCAAGTTTAAATGTTTTAACATTTACTTCAACAATTTATGTAGACGTTTTCTTTTGCATAAAAAGACATATTTTAGTTGCTTGGCTAAATTAGTACTACCTTCACCACAAATTCCTCAACTTTCAGGTTTTCATGAAAATTTTTTAATTCAGCAAGGCAAAACAAAACCACCATAGTCTAGGAAACAGAGATATAAACAATTTGAAATATTTAGCAGCACTGAATGAATCACACAAACATGTCCCCTCAAGGAGGAATTTTTCACATAATGGCCACAAACAAATTAACAGAAATCAATGAAGTTTAAAGGATTATCGTAATACAAGCATGGAAAACTTCCCATGATAAAAGGAATAAAGACAGTAAGGTGCATGTAAGATGTTCAACCTACAAAAGATACATAAAAATGTATATACAGCAGGTTTTATGGCAACTTCCTCTTTCTATTCAAACAAAAGACAACGCCTAACAGGCCTTTCATCTTAAATATTCCATTATACTTAGAAATACAATTTAGCCTGTGGAAGTTGCTGCTATACAAACCAAGTAAAAGTGGTCCACAAAACTCCAGGGGGAAAATTTAGGATAGTCTCAAAAGCTTTGGGAGAAGTGATTAACAAACACACATGCCAGCAACCATACAAAGATAAATCTTTCAGGGCAGAAGATAACCTCTAGCTACTGGGAAACTGAGGTTGGTTGGGGTTTGGTTTTGTGTTGTGTTGGCTTTTTTTTCTTATAAGCAAGTTATTTCACAGAGAGCTTTTATAACATCTCTTATACTTTACTGAATGAAAGAAGAGTCATGAATATAAACAGAATATGGGACAGGACAGCACAATGCTCTAATTCATATTACAGCACATTTTAGATTTTCAGTATTTAAAGAGAGTTTGATTATTTTTGTAGTGCAAGAAGTTACCAGAAGACAGGCTATTCAGAGCAGTAAGCTTTTAGCAAACAGACAATCCCAAAAAACTTAAGCCCCACACAAGAAACCAAAACAAACAAATACACACCCCATCAAATCTACCACCCACACTCAGGCATCAAGAGAGTGCAAACCTACACACACCATGTAGGTTACATGGTAATTTATATAAATATTAGTAACTACTTACCTACTACTAGCCCACACTCAGAACAAATCATATCACCAGCTCTGTAATCCTCCACTAAAATGGAATCTGGATGATTTGGGCAAGTCACCCTCGGAAGTACATCCAAACTAAGGAACAAATGAGAAACATTCATTACTATTAAACAAGCAGGCTGCATATCAAAAGCAAAAGAGTTCCTTCATAATCAAAACACTTCAGTAATACAGCACTTAATGATTTAAATTATAGAATAATAACTTGATTACCTGAACTGCACTTTTTATATGAATGCTGTAACACTACATTTGACAATCAAGACTTCAGATCACCTAAATTCCAATTTTCCTGTAATGTACCTTGTACCAAAATCACTTCAAATCGAAACATTAAAAATCTACATAACAGACTTGATTAAACGCAGTGTAACTCAAACTACTGCTAAACGCAGTTTCCCAAGAAATTAGTGGCGATTTCTTCTTTCCAAATGAGCATTTTCACTCCTTCTACTCACAGCAGTATTATTTACCAGGTCTTTAACTCAGGAAGTAGTGCACATACAACATGTATGTTTGGAAAATTCCCAATTCAAACACTGGTTAATTTTAAAGTATTTGAAGAATAAATTCCATTTTAAATTAAGCAATTAATAGTGAAATCTTAACAAAAAATAATCAGCTCCTAAGGACATTACATGACAAGAAGTTCTGAAAACAGGGATCTCTTTCACATCCATGGATCTTCAAGAATTACAACTTCCCATAAAGCATCAGCATTATTTAATACAACAGCTTTTAGTTACTGACTAAAGTAACAACCAACTGCTTCTAACCAAATATTTTAAAAGTAAATACGTCATATTAACAACTGTTACATAATTCTACTAAAACAAATTACTACAAAATTGGAATAAAAAGTGTTTACAGTTGGGATCCATGTATTCCACAAAGCCATTCTGCTCAAGCTTAAAAGCATAAGAGTACAGAAGTTGATCCCAAAAAATTTATCATGACTGCTAACTTCCATCTGATTAAACCAAAAAAACAATTTGTAATCCACTCAATTGTAAAAAATGTTCCAACAGAATTGCTCTGATTTACCCCATTTTCCACTATAATTTCTGCCATTAATTCAGCCTAACCTATACATCCTATCTTAATTTTCATTTTTTAGATATTTCTAATGAGTCCAGAATACAAAAAAACCCAAACATTTTAATCCACTGACTGTTCACAAAAATGTCTGCAACCTGAAACTAAAACTGAAAATCAACATAACTATTAAAACCTCCAGAAAGCATGTCAAAACAAGATCTTCAGATGTAAATTATGTTCAAAACAGTACATGAAAGCTCTTTAGACTACCTCCCTTCTATTCCCGGACACAAGTTTCATATGACAACACTGTTGACAAAGCATGCACAATCATCTGACATTTGGCATTACATAAAACACAGTGAGGGACACACCAAGCAAAAGGGAAAAAAAAAAATCCCGATGCCTCAAAGAATACCAACCATGTTTTGTTTCAGACATTACCTTCATAAAACATTGCAAAAATTCGTATTCCCATGCCAATTTAACTCGATTTATCTACCCACACATATACGCTGTGCTCCTTGCAGTGGGTTCAATTTACTAAGCCACCTACACCCAAGGAAAATGCATGGCACGTGTGTAAAGGCCCATCTCAGCAAATAACTCCCGAGTTGCAGCAAGACTACTCGGAAGCACTTCCTAGATCCTAGGACAGGTTTAGCAGGAGTTACAGTCAGTCCGGTCTGCTCCGCGGGCTTTCAGACTAGAAAGAAAACTCGGTATGTCTCCAGGAGGAAAGAATTCAGAACCCGAAACCCGTCTGGTCGCTGACTAGCGCCGGTACGGATTTAGGGTGGGAGCCCAAAAGCAGTTTCCAGGCCCCGATAAGGTGGAGCCAGGCCAGGAAGCTGCACCTCGGCTCAAGGCAGTGCTGAGCAGGAGGGACACGGGGCCGCACCTGTCGGTGCCCGGCCGCGGACACGGCGGGACGAGCTCGGTACCACCTCAGGCCCGCGGGGCACGGCACGGCCCGGCCAGGCCACAGCCGCGCTCGGGACACAGACCAGGCCGAGTCGCCGTTCGCACCGAGCTATGGCTGACGAGGAGCTTCGCGCACAGAACATAAATCCCCCAAAAACCTCGGCGTCTCCTCGGAGCGCTGCCCAGCTATAGCGACACGAAGACGCAGAGGCGGCCAGCTCAGCCCCTTAGAGGCCGCTCAGCCGGGGGCCGCCCGGCCCAGCCCAGCCCGGCCCAGCCCGCACGAACAGGCGCGGGCGCCCTGAGGCCCGACCGCCCGCCGCCCCAAGGAACGGCCCCCACAAACAGGACACCGGAGAGGGGCCGGTGCGCCGTGCACCGCGAGAGCCGGGGGGCCGGGCAAGGACGGCGATGGCCGCCGGTCAGTCCCCAGGCGGTAGCGAGGGTGACGCGGCCATCTTCTGCCTGTGCCGCGGACGGGAGCGATGTCGGAGCCGCTCCCGCTCCTCCCTCGGGCCCCCCGCGCCCAGACCGCCCCCGTACCGGCTGGTGGACGCCATGTCGGCGGTGCCGCAGCAGTGCCGGATAGCGCGCGGCCGAGCGGCCCCCGTAATTAAATCCCGAGAGCGGCGCGCGGGGCTGCCCCGCCCTGGTGCCGGTGCACGGCGGGGCTGTGCGGGCCCGGGCCAGCGGGGAGCCGGGCTGCGGGACGTGGGCTGGAACCTTCCCTCGGCCCAGGCAGCAGCCCGCGCACCCCCTGCACAAAGCCCACCGTGCGGGCCCCGGGGCGTGACTCCGGTTCAGCTGCTCTTGTGCACGCTCCTGCAGTTTCGTGAATTCCCACAGAAGACGAGCGTGAGCAAAACTGCCCCAAGTTTGCACAGAAGTACACGGGGTACAACACGTTCCTGGCTCTGAAACTAAGCAGAGACCAATTCTCCGAAAGGAGAAGTTTAGTTCCTCCTTCCTGCCATCGCCTGCCGCAGCTGTTGTGGTTTGGCACTGGGCTGAGGAAGGACGAGCAGACCCTGGCGCTTCTCCGGGCAGGGCCGCAGGTGTCGGGCCGGCTGTGGCTCGGAAGCCCTCGGCAAACAGGCCGTGCTCAGGCGCTGGGGCTGATGAAGCGAACACAAGGCCCGCTGGTTTGTGTGGGCTTCCCTCGTTACACCGCACACCTGCACGGTGTGATCAGCTCCCCTTCTCTCTCCCCCTCGCGTCCAGCTTGGCAGAGAGCATCAGGCCAAAGACGGGGAGAAACTACAAAAACTGGTCTTTGCAAGACCAAAGCCCTTCAGCAGTGGACTCGAGTCCTGGCTTTCACTGCCCAAGAGTTTATCCATATGCAAAATTAATCTGTAGAATGTCCAGCAACAACTGGTTTTCAAGCCCAAGCTATAAAACAGTGGAAAATAAATTTATTCCTTCCAAATGAGCCTACCCTCGCTGAAAGAGAAGGATAAATGGGACAGAAGGGCCTATAGATTTTTGGAAAGTGCCATTATTTCAATGCTTTAAAGTGATCAGTATTGAAGTCTCTTAACAGTTATAAATTTGCTATCTATTTATTAATCAGATACACAGGACTTTTCACACCAGTAAGCCTATGTCTCCACTATATAACAAGAATATTTTTCAATTTACTAGCTCAAAGGAAGAAATCCCCTGTGGTTGATAAGTTCTCTAATACTTGCTAAAATTGAGTCCAAATAATTATCACACAACCTCCAAACACTTCTCTGCCAACTGCAGTACTGCTGGTTGGAAATGGGTAGGTTTCAACTTGACAGCAAATTCCTTAGGATTAAAAAAAATAGAAACCTTTTGTAATATAAGAAAGCTGAACTATTAGAAAATAGAGATGCTGAGATAGAAATTTAAAACTTTTTTTCGACTTGTAATGATCTTTTCAGAAATGCTCAGTAAGCCCAAAAGATGAAAGAGTGATGAAGAACAAATCACTGTAACTGTTGGTGTGAATACAGCACATGATACTAGCTTTATCCATAACCTCTGAAATATGTATGGAGCAATGACTGCAATAGATGTGCCTCATCACCACAGTAAGTCCCTTCAAGCTTTCCAGGTTTGTCTTGGTTTCTCCTGCATTCTGTTCTACAAAAAAGATGTTCTGCTGGCAATCATTGTCTACCCTCCTAACCCTATTCTCATTAACTTAGAATTGAAAGAATTTCATTTTCACTACAGAAGGACAGAAATTTTCAGAAATGTTGCAAAAAATACAACAGATATATCATTTTTATTATTCCTTGTCTGCAGCAATTTTTCAAGTAGCAGATAAAAAGTGGTTGATGTGGCAGATGGAAGTATCACTATTAACACTCTCTGTAAGCAGATCATTTTAATAATACACAAAATTTACCTTGCTGTCCCCAGCTGTTCTTTCCCATCACTGTAGTCACAACAATAATCCTATTTTAAAACTTGCTTCATTGGTCATTCTGGAGTTTCTTAACATTTCACACCAAGTTTCTCACTCTGGTTACTGTCAACAATAAAAGTATTTCATTAAACTGCAATTTTTACAGTGCTAGCATTACCAGCATCACTTCAACAATAATGCAATGGAATATTCAGAGTCCTTTGCAAACACAATGAACAGTACATTAATGAAAACAAATCACTGGTTCTTATTTCTATGTCTAAAGGACCTTTGTAATGGTTTGTTGATTTATTACATAGTTCAATAGCCTGTTGCAATCTCAGTTCCTGCAACACCACAGCTCCCCAGTGCAACTTGCATAAACAGATTTTAAACTTCTTGTAAAATAGAGTGTAGGTTTCACAGAAATGCAGTGTCTAAAAAGTAGTTTATCCTGGAATTTAATATAGGGATTTTCCAATTAAATCAATTCTGAAATTTCAGCTAAGTAAATCTAATTGCTGAATTGATTTTTCTACACAAAGACTACACACCACTTTCAAAATACCAGCCAACCATCTTCTGGTGAAATTTGGGGAATGGCTGTGCAAGACAGCTACAAAGACTATGGAAGTCCCTGCTACTGGACTCCCAAAAGCCCGAGACCAAGAAGTATTAATGAAAATACCTAGCAGCTCTTCTCTGAGGCCAGTTTCTAAACCTTTTTTTACGCCCTGGCCATGGTCACAGTTGCATGGAACTCAGTTAAGAGTCCAGCTATGTGACCACAGAATGAGTAAAACAGTGGCAAAACAAGTTACTGAATTTGTTCAGGCTTTGCACCATAAGAGCTGTGTCATTGTTTAAGACCAGCTGGCAACAACCACTCCCCAGCTGTTCACTCACCCACCACCCCTGACTGGTGGAATGGGGAGAAGAATCAAAAGTAAAACCTGTAGTTTGAGATAAAAACAGTTTAATAATTGAAACAGAGTAAAAAAGAACAACAATAGTAAATAATAATAATGATAACAAAAAGGATTTTAAAAAAGAAAAACAAGTAATGCACAATGCAGTTGCTTACCACCCACTGACTGATGCCAGACCCCATTCCTGAAGCCCCAGTGGGCTCTGCCTTCCCGCTAGCTCCCCAGCTGCTGAACTGGGCATGACATTCCATGGTGTGAATATCCCCTTGGCCAGTTCAGGTCTTGTCCAGCTATGCTCCCTCACACCTTTTTTTAGTTTTTTGCTCCTCCTCACTGGCAGAGCAGGAGACACAAAAAAGTCCTTGATTTAGGATAAATGCAACTTAGCAACAACCAAAACATCAGTGTGTTATCAACATTATTCCCATGCTGAATCCAAAACACAGCACTGTACCAGGTACTGAGAATAAAATTAATTCTGTCCCATCTGAAAGCAGGACAGCCTGTGATAAGAACATAGAAAGACCATGGAGGACATAGCACACAGCCTTAAAAAGTCACCTACCTGCTTTGCTTCTGATAGTGGGAAACCCATCCGCAGATTAAAAGATTGCAGAAAGAAGTGAGAAAAGAAGTAGCTAGAAAGGAATTCTCCATATTGACTTCTCTACTGTGCTTGAAACCAAGCTAGTTGAGCTCCATAGAACAGCATTAGGCCCACCTTCATGGCCCTCCTAGATCTAAGAGTTTGAAATAAGTTTGGTGTGGCATTGCCAATGTTGTAACATGGAAAGAAAAATAATGACACAAATAATTATGTCACTGTACATCTGATTGTAAAGGAGCCTCTAAAGCAAAGTTTTTTATATTTTGCTTTGTAGATTCATCCATGTAATAAATACAAGGTAGCCGTAAGTAAATACAATTCCTATTCCAGATGCCACTTTTATAATTGTATTGAGGACTGAATACTTTCAGAACACCACACATAACTATTGTGAGAAATAAAATAGTAATTATGTAACTTAGCACTTTTCACTTTATTTAAACTGATGCAATTTCTGCATACAGAGAAGGTAGGCAGGTATGTAGAGAGTCACTGCAATTATGTAATATGAGCCATGGGTCTTAATCTTCCTCTACTGCAGGTTATTTGCTTTCTACTACAAACTAAGATGTTTCTAAGTCTCTCTATAGTTCCCATATTATCTCATACCAAAAACACCTCCCACTTTTTACTTGTAAGCTTTAAAATACCTATATCATTTATTTATTTTACACAGAATCCTATAAATCTTTCAGTAAAAAAAAATTAATCCCATCGGGGTTTCTTAAAGAGAAAAACAATTTATTTTTAAAAGACTGAAAATAATCTCTGAGTTGCATTACACAAACTTCAGTAAATCATTGTTCAAACTCCTCAGCAGGTATCAATAAGAAGTTATTTACAATGTCATATTAATTTTGTACTGTATTAAGTAATATTTTCTTAAATTTCCAATTTAACAAAACCCTACCATTAGATAGTTATACTATATGGAAAAGTTAATAAGAAAAATCAGCCTGTCTGTTTATTCCAGTTCTTCAGGATTACTTCAGCTGCATCTAGTGTGCTGTCTTTCTGCAAAACAAGAAACAACACTATTACCGCAAGTACAGAGTTCCTGAAAAGAGTCAGTCATGATTATATAATGTCAAATCAATATTTGGTTGTTTCAGTTGCATCCTGTAAATATATTTTCAGCCAGTTTTTCATTGACAGTTGTTAGGTACAAATCTGGACTATACAAAGAATTCAATGCTGATTCCTTCAAAAGATTTATTAGATATATTTAAAAGATATAATCTCAGCATTCATATTTTCCCATTTAATGAAAGCAATACTTACATAAATTCATAGCATTAATGCAGTGGTGTAACTTAGCAGCTCTGGTTTGAAGACAGGCTAGCACACTTTCCTAATCCTTGTGATTACAGTTGGGATTTTTCAAACTCCTTGCAACTAGGTTATGCTGCAAACTACTTAAACATAATCCCTCCAAATTGTGTAGCTTGGCTTCAGCCTGGTGAGTCATACAGGCAGTCTAACTTGAAACCTTTAGTGCTGTTTATCAGCCACAGGTACAACCAGTAACTTCATCCTGGTTGTTACTGGCTCAGTTTTTACCATAGACTCTACAGCTCATCAAAAGAAGTAAGTAACACAAGGAGAAACTCCCCTTCATTACTGTTTCAGGCTAAGGCTCTGATCTCTGTACAGAACAGCTCAGGATTTGCACATGTTCCATTATGCTGACTCTGTTATAGAGCAATTGGGAAACATCTTAGGGCTCTGGGCTTATCAGAGTTTACGTACCTGTCCCCAAAGCCTTTCAGCCTTTCACGAACACACTTAACAGGGGGAAGAATATGTGCAAAGAAGGTGCTCACAAAATGGCAAAAATCAGCCAATTCACAAAAAAAAACATGTTTTCTTTTGTAATTTGGAGCTCATGTGTAACTCTGCGTATTTTCAGGCAAGTGAGCTAAATTTGAAGGTGACCCCTTCATTGGTTTTGCTGTTGGACACTGAATGGACTTGGGGCACACACTCTGCTATACAGTTATTCTCTGCTCTGGATTATGGGTATGACATTAATTGATAGCTTACCTGTCTCAATAATTTTCACTGTCACCACTGGTCAAGAATGGTGACAGTGAAATCAAATCAATACAATAAGCTTAAAAGGGCTACCCATCCAGTTATTTTCTGCCAGTTGCCCTTCCTAGCCATGCCACCTACACTTACAGTGTAAAGTCCCTCAGCAGAAAGACAATTGAAGATACTCTGTGCTGAATTTTACATCCAACTAACTTTATGTTCCTAAAAGCTTTCAATACAAGAAAAATATAAGTCAGGGAAAAATATAAGTCAGTCTCATGCAGATTCCTGTACTGCATTGATTTTCAGGACACAAGTTTACCTTAATGAAGCAAAAACGTATGTATTTTTCAAACTGTTTCTTTGTGTCAAGACCACAGAATGCTGAAAGAGGAATTGCTGACAGCTTCTGAAACATAAAACAGAAATGCCATTTGCTTATTTAAATGTGCATAAGAAATCTGGTTTAAGCATGACAAATTTACTATTCTGTTTCTAGAACTCTTCCTCCCAACACATGAGGGAAAGACAATGTTCAGTTTTGTAAGCACTATCTAGGCTTGTACTAAATTAAAATTACTTTTCTTAGGCAAAATATTTCAAAGGTACTTTTTTACAACTAACACTTAAGCATCCTGAAAGAAAACTACTGGGATGTAGCACATACCTACAGTGTACATTTTCAACATACTTACAATATTTTAGTCACACCATTATCAGCAACACCAAATAATATTTTGAATGGAACATCTCTACTACATTATTTAATAAGTACAGTTGCACTGCTCTTGCTTTCAATAGAAAAGCATTTCTAAAACCAGAATATGACTAAGACGTCTTACCTTAGATGCTATCATCCATTTGACAAATTTATAATCATAAGGTTGTTTCTCATCTACATCAGAAAGATCCACATCTAAATGTAAAACAAATATGTTGTAAGATTTCCTAGACTCCAATGGGAAGGCATTCATTAAAAGCATTTTATTACAGTTAATACTTAAGAATGAAGATATATGTTTTATTTTAATATATAATTTTAAAATTATACTCTAAGAAGTAAAATAGGCCAACAGATTGAACCTCTCCCTTCTGATCTGAGCATTTGTTTTCCGTCCAAAGCAAATTCAGACATGTAGCTTAGAAGAAAGCCTCCAATGTAATACTCCAAGAAGTCCTGAAGTCTGGGCTATTGGGGGATCGGGGCTATGGAGGGTACTGAACAGTGCATTTATTGCACAGACAGCAGTAATCCCTGAAAATACAGTTTTCTCATCTGTGAAACTGGGGTACCTAAAACTTCCTGACACATGATTCAACTGTGATATCTTTCTGTGTTTAAGCATTTCTGTCTGAATGACAAATGCCATTTAGACCGGTTAGTGAAAAAATGTGGAACTAAAAAAACCCTTCCCCTGTGTGAATTCTTCCTCTGAAGCTACCATAGCCTGAATTTTCAAAAGGTTTGTAAATTTTGGTAGCATTTTAGAGTGTTTAGAGATCAGAATGCTTCCAAGAGCCTTTAGGGTGTGACTTCAGATTAGGAAAAACAAAGAAACAAACAGAAAAAATACCAGAAAGAGGAAAATACAAATGTTATGAACTCAGTGTATTATCCAGGTGCTTGGCTCTCAAACATTTTCATAATCATAGATGTTTTGAAAATAGGAATGTTTATCTACCTCCTTTTTCCTCTCTAAAAACTTGCCAAAGCTTTGCAAAACACGGACAACAAGCTAGGATCACAGATGCTTTGCTGAAGCTCATAAAATCTACCTTACCAGCTAAGGTGAAACTGAAAATTTCAATCCCAGTCAGTACCCCTGACAACATTATGCACACATGTGTCTGCATATGAGATGAGAATATAGTTTAAAATCAAAGCTGAATTTTCTGATTAACCAAATTTACTTTCCACACGCTCTTTAATAAACTTTATACTGACTTAACGTGGAAACATCAACAATCATAAAGTATCCTCCATCTGGAATGACAGGCTTTAGTCCAGCCTCTTTCAGTAGCTGAGCCATCCGATCGCGCTTGCTCTCCAGCTCTCGAGACAGGGAGTAAAAATAGCAGTCTGGGTCATCCATGCGCTTATAGTCCATCCAAAATGCTTGTGCCAAAGCCTCCTGGAAACATAAGGTCCAAAGTACTCATTAACACTCAGTACACTCACAGACACTCCCACTTCCTGCTGAAATCACATGGATTTTTGTTCAGTCCTGGCCCATATTAAGCAAATCACCACACAAATTACACAACATATATCTGTAATCTGTTCGTTACTTTGTGCTGTGGCATCACCCAAAACACCCAATCTTTTGCTAGGCACTAATCATACACAGAAGGCAGAGTCCTGGACACAGGGGTTTACAGTCTGAGTTGAAGTGAAATTTAATTGTTTGATAATCATGTACCATAGAATACTAGACACTAGTAGGCAGAACTTTCATTTATATTTCCTAGGAAGATTGTAATGTTTTATGCAGCATGCAGTTTGTAGGTACAAGATGACAGAATCTGCAAGACTGATTTTTTTTTTTAAATGTCTGGTGAGCTGATCAAATTTGTTTCCTCTTCTTACACCCTAGAATATGTATCTTGACAACTAAAAATTCATTGTTGTGATTACTGTTTTATTACATGAGGCCAACAGCTTTCTTACACCAGAAAACAATCTCCTGTGCCCCATCTGTACCCACCTGTAATGGAGTTGGGCAAGTATATAGTGTATTTTGGTGAACAACTTGCAAATGCTTAATCAGGTATTCAGGACCAATGGACCAACCAAGCTAAGGGAGAAAAGGATGCATATATTACACTTACAGGCAGTGGTGTTACAAAAAGATAACAAATAGTAAAAATTAGCCAATCTCTCAAGTTTTTCTATTTTAAGAATTTGTTTTGATAAATTATTAAGAAAAAGCTGGTTTACACAAAGCTTAGTGTATGATACCTTTAAAAAATGGTAGATTTGGGACAACAGTTCTATTTTCCCTTATCCCTATCTCTCATAGGATACTGAGCAAACTTTTAACTTTTCATATAGCAAGGGTTAGAAATCCAACTGAACATTTATTACAAATGTTATTTCTAATTGGTTTGGAACCTTTCCATCTCTTAAGCTCCTGTGTCAAAGCCAGTTTGAATATAAAACAAAAGCTCACTACTGCATCATACATGCTGTGGTTCACTTTGAACACAGGTGATGAAGAATTTAGTTGCTAAAATCTTTTTTTTTCACTTTCTGATACATATTTAAAACTCAAGATGGAA
>VYZP01063077.1:9011-32289 GCA_013400635.1 Hypocryptadius cinnamomeus
CCAGGAGCGGCCCCATCCCCTGAGCAAAGGCAGCCTGGACATGACCGGCAGGAGAGGGAGGAGGAATTTGGATTCCCTTCGGAGGCGCCGAACCCTCCTGCGGCCGGGGGGAGCGCGGCCGCGGCCGCTCGGAGCCAGCGCGGGCAGCGGGGCCGGACCGCTCCCCGCGGCCACTGTGCCCCGCGCCCGCCCGCGGGGATGCGGCATCGCCAGCGCCGGGACGGAGCCCTGCTGCAATGGTGAGTCCTTCCCAGCTCCTCCCGGGGCAGCCCCGTCCATCCCCCGAGCCCGGGGATGCCACAGCGGCGCTGCCGCAGCCGGCGAGGGGAGAGGAACCGGCGGCTTGTCTGCGAGTGACATTGATCGCTGATGATTTACCGGTTCGTCCCTCCGCGTCCCCGGGGCCTGGGGACACTTCTTCAGGGGGGAATTGCATGCGGGCTTCCTGCCTTCGGCAGGCTCGGAGGATGCGTCCTCCACACAGATTTGGTTCTCTGCAAACAAATCAATCTCCCTTTGCTGGCGGTGACAGGTTGAGGCGCTCGGTATGGGAATCACGTCTGGTTTTAACACAATATGGCTGGTAAATAAAACCTGACTGCTAACAGCCCCGCCGCTGCTGTCGGCGTTCCCGAGCCCAAGGCTCCCGATGCAGCTCTGCATCCTCACCTGCCGCAGAAACTCTGATTCACCCTCCGAGCAGTGCAGCAGGACTTGCTTGTTTTTACTGTGGGGTCGTAGGGAGAAACTGCGGTTCGTGTGCCTTTGACCTCTGCTCGTGTGCCTCTGGGCACTTCTTCTTATCAGTGTTTGAACAGCTGGCTCTAATAATACCATCTTCATGCCGAGCACATCTCCAGTCAGGGGGATGGCACGCAGGACAGGCTCTTTCCCGCTGTGCTCTGAATTTAGGATGCGAAGCGTTCAGGTATGTGTTGGAATCTGAGGAGTTTGCAGCCAGGGAGAGAACAAGGATGTGATAATGCAGCTTGCTGTGCAGAACTGGAAGATGCATGGGAAAAAAGGGAGATTTGATTAGTGGCACACTGGTGTTTATGGTTACATGATCATCCCACTTACACAGCAGCAGATCTGGAAGAACTCCCTGGAAGTCAGTGGATTCCTTCTGCATCTGATCTGCAGGTAAACAGGATCTGGCCTTTAGCTTGAAGGATGTATTGGAGTAGCACTGGAGGTAGCTATAATAAGGAGAAAATCTTAACTAAAGTGAATAAGGCAGCAAAGTGATGTGATTCTTTCTCAGGGAATTATCAATTACCATCCGTCTGGCGTATGTTAATTACAGTGCGAGTGGTGGACTGGTACAGCAATATGTAACTGAAGCAGCATGTTGGATTTTTTAATTTCATCTGTTGGAGTCAAAAAAACAACAAATGGATTTGCACTTGCTGTTATTTGGGTACACAGCTCCCTCACTCCTCTGCCCAGCCTATGCAGCACCGGTCAGGTACAGCAGGGAAATGCTTCTGTGGCTAATCCAAGGGAATGTTTGATTATTGGAGGTTCATGATAGCACGGAGGCAAACTCCTGAAAGTGCTCCTGGTGTAGCTGCAGAAAAAGAACGTGTTACACAAGCATCTCTCTTTGGCTAATGCCAAACACCCTAGAGCTGGCGTGGAAGAAGTTGTCCTGTAGGATGGGTAAGGCAACATTGGAATTTAGTGAATAACTAAGGAATGCTGGTCAGGGCAATAAGGGGAGTTGGATTA
The DNA here is from genome assembly GCA_013400635.1 of Hypocryptadius cinnamomeus. Lineage (NCBI taxonomy): Eukaryota > Metazoa > Chordata > Aves > Passeriformes > Zosteropidae > Hypocryptadius > Hypocryptadius cinnamomeus. Next base: position 10,743 of record VYZP01063077.1, read on the forward strand.
GAGTTGATGGATTAGAGTTGATGTGTCTGCTTGTGTGTGGGTTGTGGTCTTCCAGTTTTATTCCCACCTGTTTCCATGTGCTCTGGGCCGGGTTGCTGCTTTGCTGTCATTCAGAACAGCTCCAATTGATCTTATTTTGTCACGGGCATTTTTCTCAAGATTTCCACTGTTTTGTTCTCTCCAACCAAAGATGTGTGAATGGCTGGGAGGATAACCACAGCCTTCAAGGTCATGAGGAGGGGGCTTTTTGTGTGAGAAATACACTTATTTCTCTTTAAACAGGCTTTGTGCTAGCTCCTTGGCTTTTGTTTTTCTATCATCCATGGGGGTCCCTGCAGGAAACTGGAGGGCTCCTCCCTCACTGTGGGTTTAGGAATTCTGCTGCTGGGGCTCCTTCCTCACTGTGGGTTTAGGAATTCTGCTGCTGGGGCTCCTTCCTCCTTGTGGGTTTAGGAATTCTGCTGCTGGGGCTCCTTCCTCACTGTGGATTTAGGAATTCTGCTGCTGGCACGGTGGTGCTCCAGCCCCACGGAGCTGCCCAGACCTGCTGCTGCTGTTGGTGAGGCTCACAAACAGGGAGGCAGGAGCTCTGTTGTGGGATGCTACCAGGGAGAGAAAAACTGAGATTTCTGAGCTTGTGGGCTGAGCTGCTGAGCACATTCAGACCTTTGTTCATCACATCTCTCCTCGTTTGGCTGACTGAGGCAGCATCCTGGAGATATTTTTTTCCTGGGGTTGAGTTCCATATGTGCCTGTGCCTTTGCTAAGTTGAGCCCCGTGTCCCCGAGCTGATTCATTCCAATGTAGCAGATTTTGTTTGCCTTTCCTTCCTTCTGAGCACACTTAGTACAAACAGTCTAATTCCTAAATTAGCTCAGATTATCTTTTAATGAAAGCAGAGTATCTGAGTTAAGAAGCGCTGAGAAAAAGTGAACTCAGGGCAGAATCATGCTGCAGCTCATGCCTGGTGGAGAAACCTGCAGAAATATCAGGTCTTGCAGTTAGTCCTGATTTAACAGAGAAATTGCTTATTTTCCACTGTTCCCAGGAGAGGAAAACTGATCTGAGGATGTGGAAGTCAGTGGAGATGCTCAGTTTTATTTCACCCCTTTCCTTGGCCCAGAGAGTGCAGCCGCAATCTTTAAGTCAAGCAGGGGAATTTTTTTGTTGGCTTGTGTTTGCTTGTTTCCATTTCCTCTGCTCCTGTCACATCCAGCCAATCCCATACCATCTGTGCTTCGGCACACACTGCAGTCAACAGGATTTTGGAGTGAATTTCCACATCAGGACAGAAGTGGAACAGCTCTGCTGAAAGTGATGTAAATGCAGCAGTGAGGAACTCTCTCTTTTTTTGCTATCCACAACTTAAAAGTCATCTTTGCAGACAGTGTCTGGTCAGGGTGAGCTGTGGCACCACTGAAAGAGGCTGCTCAGAGCCTCTCAGAATATCCCTGAGGAGACTTTCCCAGTTCCCTTGGTGCTGAACTTGTTCTGTTCTTAGGGAATGCTTTGCATACAGAAAGGTGTTTGGTAGTTTTCCACAGCACTAACAAGTTCTAGAATTCCTGTGTCTGTTGTGGCTGCTGAAACGCTGTTTGGATTGTAATTGAGTGGGCACAAATACGTGGGGAAGAAAGGCCGATTTTTTTTTTTTTTTTTCAGAAGCTTCATGGCAGAATGTCCACCCCTCACCCCATTGCTTTGCTGGTGTTTTATCCTCTGACCACCTTTTGCTCTCTCAATTTATTATCTGTCTCCTTAGGCTTGCACTTTTAGCTGCACAAGGCAAAGTAGGAATGAGTATAAAACTCGCTGGGTTGTTCAAGCCTTGTTTATGTAACTCACTGCAGCTCAGTGATTGTGTTCTCCTGCAAGCTCATCTCCAGAGTAGCCAGATTAATAATTTCAGGGCTGAAATTCTTAGGACAAGCTAAACCATTCCATCTCCTAAAGAAAAGGTGGAAGCATCGCCACACAGAGGATTTAAAGCCGGAGTGGCTGTTGTGCTGAGGAATATTTCCTCAGAAGGGAAAATACGCAGAAATATGCAGCTGCAGGGACTCTGCTGCTCTGTTAAATACAAATCCTTCAATTTATCTGGAGACATCCTGACTGTCTCATCCCTGCTCATTCAGGTGTCATATCTTACTCCTTGAAAGAGAGCTATGATCTGAAACTACTTTGATCTATTTGACTGCCATAGTTGTTTTTTGGGGGTTTTTTTAAGTTTTTAAAGGTGGAAAAACCTCTGCTTAATGATATTGTTAAAGAAACCCAAACTAAAACAAGCACCAAAATACCCAACAAATAACTCAATAATTCTGGGTTTTGTTAATGTAATTCATAATTCACTCTAAAACTGAGACACAAAGGGACGAGTATGTATATGGTCAAATTCTTCTTAATAATAATTATGGCAATGGCAATAATAATAATTTATTTTGTAACACATCGGGAGCATTGATGTCTAAGAGCTCCTTACTGAACACACATTAAACATCTGCCAGGTCTGTTTTCAGGTTTGTCCATCCAGTTTGAGGCATTTCTTAAGAAATGTGCCTCAATCACAGTGGCTTTTGCACCCATTAGAGATGCTTGGGTCACGATTGCTCAGGAGCTGCAAATGGAAAGATAATTATGGTCTGTTATCTATGATTTGTTGCTTTGCTAAATGGAGCTGAGGGTTAGGGCAGGAAAAGATGTTTTAATCTGTGTGATGGGTTAATAGCCTGGATTTTTTATTTTTATTCATTTGTTGCTCAGAATCAGGCAAATTTTGCTACTTTCTGTCCCTGCAAGGGACAGTGCATTGTCCAGTCTGATTCCGTGAGGATTCTTAAGGAAAAAAAAATTGTGTTGAATGGAAATGTGACTGAATTAAATTCTTAAGCAGATTCATTATTAGGTCCATCTCTGAGGGGTGGAGGATGTATAAATTCACTCATTCTCAAAAGGAAACTTGTCCCCAAAGGATCCCCTGGCAAAAGTACTGCTCATTTCATGTGGAGGGAAGGCTTTCTCACTCGGAAGTGTTTGGCTGCCTGGGTGATGCTCATCTACTCTCTGAAAGCATCTGAAAACGAAATTCTCACATCCAAGCCAATCACCCTAATTCACTCTGTTAGGAATGAGCAGAGTGGTTCATCCCATCCTGGAGGGGGTCAGGTGAATCAGCCCGTGGAGGTTCCTGCAGCAGCTGACTCAGACACACATCCACAATCAGCCTGATGGAGCCTTCCATGGTATCTCAGAGGCATCCCCAGGAGTGAAATGCTTTGTTTCCCATCTTTCTTTGGAGGGGAAGGCTGGTGGTGTTTTGCTAGCTCACAAATTTTGATAGCTGGCAAGTTTTATGGAAAGCCCAAGACTGCTGTGGTGCTGTGACCCCACATCTTCCTCACCCACATCTTCCCTTTATCCCATGAAGGGCAGACACAGTTGCTGGAGAATTCATGCCACATGTCCCAGACAATATCCTACCTAGTTTGTTTGGGTTTTGTTTTGGTTTTTTTTTTTAATTATTCATTGATTTTTGAGATCTGACAGGCCTCCTTGGTGTATCAACATTTTCTTCTTTTGTGCAGTTACTCAGAGGGATTTGCCAGCTGAAGCTGGGATGTGATTTTTTTTGTGGATACACCAGCACAGGGACACATCTAGGACAGTGACATGATTTTCTGCAGGCACACACAAGCTGGCTCTGCCTGTTCCCTGAGCCAGGCAGGAGCTGTGAAAGCTCCAGATTCATCTGCTCTACCCTGCATGGGAATGGCTGCACTGGAAGCTGCACGGAGCTGCAGATGAATGCTGACCAGACCTCATTAGCTCAGGGTTGGCACCTTGTGAAATACATTTGGACCAGCTTGGAGCCCTTGTGCTCAGAACTAGGTGACCTAAAAGGCATCTTTTTGCCATGTATCAATAGCTCAGTGCTTTTTTATTCTAATGCTTTCACCCTCTGTCCTAAGCTAACAAAGTCCACTGATAAATAGATCTAACTTCCTCCTTCGCTATTGCCTTTAAAATTATTTACTGAAAACCAAATAATGCAAAAAATAAAACCATGAACCTCTCAGAACACATTGATACATAGACTGGAGTTAAAGTTGTAGCAGTAAGGGGTACATTTCTCCACAGCAGAAATAAATTATATATGTTTGGAAAGGGAGTTTAAAATAGCTAAGATATCTTTAACTCTGAATTCCTTTTCCTGGAATGGAAAGACTTTATTAAATCACAACATTTCTGTTTCTGCTCTTACTGTCACATTTTTGAAGTAGGTTTAGAGAAGGTGCTTTTTATTTCTAGCAAAAACATAAAATGGCATGGTCATGGTCAAAAGTAAAAAACATTTCCTTCTAAAACAAAATATTTGTAATAATGACATTTTACATGCAACTGCATTCTTAAGTTGATGCAATTAGTACCAAAAAGCCAAATATGAGCTTGGGCTTAATTTGCATCTAAGATTTTGGACACACAACAGAACTTTCTCTTGGCCTAGAAACAAATTCTACAAAGAAGCCAGCACAAGTTAAAGTTGGTGAAGTTACTCATTTCCTGTGTTTTAGAGAGCTGGATCTTTGGATTCCTTCCAGGAGTTTTGTGCTCTAGCTTAAAATGCAGAGGAGATGAGAGAGCATCCGAAATACCGCAGATGCTTGAGCTCTTCATGACTAAGGCTGGGAATGTGTCACAGCTGTCACTGCAGCCTTGGATGGCACAAGCCACGCTCATTCATTGGGGTTTCGTGGCTTTTGACAGCGTGGATGGGGTTTTTGTGCTGCTGAATGGGTTTGTGAGCCGAGATGATTACGTACAGTGGGCGAACAGCTGGAACGATCTTCATTAGAGAATAGTTCTTGGTGGCTGCGGGGAGGGAGCAGAGTGGAAAGCCAATATTAGCCATGTGGAAGTTGTTTCTCTGCATCATCCAAGCCTCTGGATGCTGCTCTGTGTTCTCCAGCTCTTTGTTCTCTGGCATGTTGCTTGCTTCACAGCTGGATGTAGCAATGATTGTCATGGAAAAGAGACTTCACAGGCTACCAAAGTCTGAATTTCATTCAGAAGAGGCGAAGAAAAGCACATCACAGCTTTTTTTGTGCCTCCAACAAGTGTATCCCTGGCAGATTTTCACCTCTAGTACTCAACTAATTTCTCTATATGGAACTTGCAGGTCCCTTTTGCTAGGACAATTTTTATGATGCTAACCCGAAATGGGATCCAGCTCTCAGATCAGGATGGGTGTGGGTTTTGAAGTGTCTGCCTGTATCTGAGTGCAGAAACTCCTGTTAAAATAAAAGGAGATTTAGGACACGATTCAGCCACTTAAACAGAGGTGTTAAGTGCCATTTGAGATCCCCTGGGGTATCTGACATCCATCAGGGGTTTGTCAGTGTGGTGTTTATCTACAGCACATCATTTCCCCTCTTCCTGAGGGCAGGTTAAATACCCTGGGGTGTTGCTGCACCAAACACCAGCGTTTCAGCTACTGATTCTGGCCTCTGGCCAGTGCCCAGTCAATGTGGATAAATACAGTTATCTACTACAGACTCAGCTCTGTAGCTCTTTAGCCCAAAAGTCTTCCATAAAAGCCACTGAGATGGTTTCATCTGCTGTCTGAGTCCTGTCCTGGCTTTCTGATCCCTCCTCCTGGTGGTGTAGAATGAGACTGATCAAATCTTGGCCTCAGTGCTCTCCTCAAGCACACAAAGAATGGGTTGATTTTCATATAGTCTCATGCACGGCTTGAAAATACCATTTTGAATTTCTGTCTTGAATCACAGTTAAGATACTGGGCCACAAAAAAAACCCAAAAAACAACAACAACAACAAAAAAAAATGCAAAAAATCCCCCCAAAAAACTCCCCAAAAAAACCCCAATGAAAAAACCCCCCAAACACCATATATATATATTCACATTTTAGGTGTATCTATTAAAGCCAAATCATTCCTGAAATCATTTTTTCATGAGACTACCTCGAGACTGCATTTGACTTTCTCCAGATTCAGCTACCACTGACAGCTCCTGGCTTTTGTTGCCCAGGTTGCTCTCTTCTAGGGTGAGAAAGAACTTCTGGATTTTTTGAATGTTTGTGATTAACCAGCTCCACTCTGGAGTTTTTATTTACAACTCCTTTTTCCAGCTTCCTTGAGATGTAGATTCCATCTGCATGTAGTTTTGCATTTTTAATGTGAAAAGACCTTTCTGTCCAAGTTCCAAAGTGCTGCTGGCTTTACTACCAGGTTGTTTCATTTTCTCCAAACTCTCCTGTTTGGAATGAACAATGTCAGCTACACACTTTCTCTGGGGAAGGTTTGTGTGGCTTTTGTCTGCTTTCATTTTTCTGGTATGTTCTCTGTCTCCAGAAAACACAGAGGTGGGTCCAAGGTGATTAAAGCAAAACATGGCCTATTTAGAGCAAAACTCTTCAAAGACCAGGCTTTAATATTCTTCTGATAGACTCAGTATCTTCCAGGTCCTCTGGGGAGCTTTATGTGCATCAGTTTGGAAAACCTCTCATGATACTCTCCCTGAAAGAAAAATAGTTTTTTATCTTTCCAGGATCCATCTGGAAAAGTAAGTCTCACATCTTCATAGGAGAAATAAAAATGGTTTCTCCAAACTAAAAGTCTCCCTTTTGACATAATATTATGTCAAAATATTAATATTTTTTCTCCTGATGGATCATTACATCGACCTCTTGCTTTCCTTCCTGTTGTCCCTACTGAATTAAAACAAGGACATTATTTAGTTACTCTGTTATTTCCAAAGAGCTTTTGAGGCAGACCTCAATAAATAGATTATGCATATTTTCATGTACTCTGCATTATGCAGTACCATGGGTGTGACCCTTTGCCAAATCCATTCACAGCCAGAAGAAGTTTAGTGTGTAAAATGTCATGAAAAATATGGGTATGAAACCAGCAACATATCTCAGCCAGACCACTTAGATCAGATAATTTGGAACTCACAGTTATTTTCTAAAAGGGTGAGAATGAAGTTCACCTGAACATTAACATGCAGTTCATTTCTTCACTGACTGCAGAAACTCTAACCTGATATTCTGCTTAATGAACTGACAGACTGTTCCATAATGAATGTCATTCACTGAAATGTCGAAGTTTAAAAATGCCTTCGTTTAAACCAGGGGTTGTCTGAATTTTCTGGCAATCATATATAATTTTATGTAATTTCCTTTTTGCTTCTTTTATAACTACTTGCTGTAAAATACAGCCTTTTTATGTGTGCAGATGTCTGGGTGGAACTAAATGGTGTTTATTAAATCTTGTGTTTACAACAATGGAACCTGTGGAATACAGATTTCAATTCTTTTGATCCTAAATCAGCGTTCTAAAATAATTCATTGGGTTGGACATCCTTTTTACCTCCATTAACTATGGGGGAATACTGGGCAGTGATTGCTGTGGAAGAGACAGATAAGCCAGATATGATGATCTGAAAAAAGAAACATTAACAGATCTCCCCATTCCATGTAGACTGGCCAGACTGGAAGGATATGCATGCATGTCTGAGTGCATGGCCAGGATAATCCCTATCACTCTCTTCAGCAGCATGTTCAAACTGGCATTTTATAAATCACCTCTGAGAGCTTTAACCCAAAATATTACAGCTTCTGATTCACGGGCTGGTTTCAACGTGCCAAATTTTTCTGTACTTGTGCCATGTCCTTGCCATTTCCAAAATGCATCTCTGTAATGTGCTACTGCTTTTGTGTGACTGAAAAATCACCACTTCTAGTGCCTTTGTGTTTGCATTTAGCCTGCAACAGGCAGAAGATCAGACCACAAAGCAAGACCTGTATTTATCATTTTAGTGCATTTTTATCAGGAATGTCAAAGGTAAAGAAACAGAGGCTGGCTGAGTCCACCTTGTTCTTTCACATCTCTGCAGCTGTCCTCAACATAGAATCAGAGAATCAGTCATAGAATCAGATATTCATGGAATGGTTTGGGCTGGAAGGGAGCTCAAAGCCCATCCAATCCCACCCCTGTCATGGGCAGGGACACCTTCCACTGTTCCAGGTTGCTCCAAGCCCCATTCAACCTGGCCTTGGACACTTCCAGAGAAAGGAAATCCACAACTCTGGGCAGCCTGTTCCAGTTCCTCTGAATAAAGAAGGCAATTAATCTCTAAGCGTTTCTTAATGTAATAATTTCCATCTTTCCTCAAAATGCATCTCAGGACTTTGCTTCCTTTGTTGCTGGAGGAACATAGATCAGGGTGCTGACATCCTCCTGCCTTTCTTTTCAGCCCTTCTAAACATTGTATTAATCTTTGGGGTAATTTTTTTCTCCTCTAAGTTGAAGAAGGCTAAGAAGATCACTGATGTAAGGGAACATGAAGAATGAAAAAAATACTAATGTGCTCTAAATGGGGCAGATCATATTGACACCATCTGAAGCTTGACTTAGCCTTCAACAAAGTTCTCATCTCTGAGAAAAATGTAAACTCCTCCACTCCCACCAAAAGGAACCATAGTGATTTGCCAGTCCATTTAATAATGAAATATGCAAAAGAATAAAACAATGCGCATTCCTCCCAGCACTTTACACTCCCCTCTGTGCCATCATCATCCTCTACCCTTTTTTGCTGTGTTCCCTCTTTATCCACTTCAGGGGATTCAGGCTGTTCTTACCACGACTTCAGCCAGCATCACCATGATCTCATGGCTGGAAGCTCTGTATTTTCAAGCCTGGTTTTATAAAATGTTCTATAGGATCCCACACTTTATTCTTTATTGCCTCTCTCTGCAGACTGCAGCCTTCAGTGACCCATGAATTACAATGCAAAGCAGGAGGAGCACAGTGTGACCTACACCTTTCTCCATCTGGTGTTTTGAGTTTTCCCCTCTGAGTTTCCTGTGAGCAGCTCTGGAAGAGCTCCTACTCGATGTTGTGCAGTGAGCTCAGGGAAGGAACCCATGTTATTAATGTCAGCAGTGCTGAAATGTTTGTCAGGCATATTCGTCCTGCTTGTTGCAACTTGGCCTTTCAACAATACCATGGGATAAACAAGACATGACCCCAAGTTCTTAATATGTGTCTTAGTAAATATTCTACTGACGTTCTTTGAATTCTTTTAAAATAAATCATTTAGAGGAATCAGTCTAAGCACTGAAACTTGTTTTTTCATTTGGGGATTTAGTCAACGTGCTGCTACAGTAGCAATGAAATTCCACTGCAAAATCACAACACCCTGCATGAGGCACCTGGAAAGCTACACTTTGAGTAAATTTCTACAATATATCATTGTCATGGAATCATAGAATGCTTTGGGTGGGAAGAAACCTTGAAAATCATCCCCTCTCACCCCCTGTCATAGGCAGGGACACCTCCCACTATCCCAGGTTGCTCCATGCCCCATCCATCCTGGCCTTGGACACTTCCAGGGATGGGACATCCACAGCTTCTTTGGGAAACTTGTTCCAGCACCTCACCACCCTCAAGGGAACAATGTCTTTCTGATATCCACTCTAAACCTGCTTTCATTCCATTTAAAATAATTCCCCCTTGTCTTAGCACTACGTGCCCTTGTAAATAGACTCTCTCCATCACATCTATATAGACATAAATTTCTACACTGTATCTACAGAGCATAAGAATATAAAGTTCAATTAATTTCTTTTTTACTGAAGCAAAAATTTTAAATAAATCAGATGTCTTGTGCTGCATAATAGCTTCCCCTCCCTTCCCCTTGCCACTGTCCATTACAGGAGTCTGGGATGACTTGGTTATCTATAAACATCCACAAAGTACACGTCTGAAACGACTGCAGGAAAATCCCCTCTGATTTGTAAAACACTCTCTTAACTCCCTTTATGGATTTACAAAACAAAGGCTTTCCATGTCAAGGATGGGACATAGGGTTAATAGTTTTGAAGTAAAAAAAAAAAAAAAATCAAAATATTTCCTTCAGAAGTTTATAGAATTTAAAAGCGAATACTTACTCTTCTCCCAGAAGATTTCTTAAAAGTGTCACTGTCATTATCCTAAATTGGTAGTTAAGGAATTATCTGAGGAAAACTCACGTCAGAGTTCTTGTGTGCTCAGACAGGCACAGACTTGTCGTCAAACATTTTTCAATTGCTTGGGTTTTGCATTTGTGCCTTTTTTATCTCCAGGCTGCACAGTGACAGAAATTTCTGTTGTCTTCTCGAGATGAAATGAATCTCCCTAGATGAGGGGAAACTGTTTTCATTAAGATCTCTTCAGCAGAGGTGCTTTTTGCTTGACAGCACTGGCATGAATACCAATGAGACTGGAAATGGTGAGGAAGGCAGATAATCATTTACAGGGCTCTGATGGGAGGGAAACAGCAGGAATCTGCAGTAGCCTGGGAGAATCTGATCTCCAAACTCTTTATGCAATATTCAAAGAAGGTATTTAACAAATGAAGGCAAATAGGAGTTGCAAATATCGTGGCCCAGAGAGTGTTTTCACAGACATTTGGGATGGGGCTGTTCTGATTGGTGGTGAAGCAGTTTAGCAGAATGAACAAGAGTGATGGCAAAGGCATTACTTGACCTCAAGGCCAAGGAAGGTTCCAAACCCTGTGTATTTCACATTGTAGTTACAATATTAAAGCCATTTTCTTGCCTCTGCTATGAAACCACCACTGGTGGTTGTTAGCTACTCCTTGAGCTCTCTCTTGTTCACAAAGAGGTAGCTGGGAAATCACTTCTGATCCAAAGGTGGGTGATAAGTTTAACATAAAAGCAAAGGCTCCTTGCTGGCTGCACAGAGAGATTTTTACCCTGGTAGGGGATTGCTCTGTGGTTATTGATTTGTTGCCATTGACAGGTGGATTCACTGATCCCAGCTGTTGGCTTGGACAGAACAGCTTTACTTTTAGACCTTTTAAGTACTTTTGGTATACATAGCTCAGAAATGAGAGCTAAAGAGAGCCAGATTACCCTTTTACTCAAGGAGAAGGGGAATAGAAGACTAGAGACTGCAAGAAGATAAGGACACACTAGAAATAAACTTGTCTACAAAGACATGTTCTGCTGCTTGGATAAAAGTGCTTTAGTCCTCCAAGGAGCCTTTGAAGTCTGATCTGACAAGGACACCTGTCCATGGTAATGAGAAAATATTTTCAAACTTCAAATGCTCTGAAATAATTTTATATTAGTGAAGCCTTTACACAGATTCTATTTAACCAGTTTTCTTTACAACTTGGCTTAGCCTCCAGTAATTAAAAAAAATACTCTGCTCCTTAGTTGCTGCCTGTTCTGTGCTGTCTCTTTTCAATTCATTTAGCCACTATTTGCTCCTTAGGCTGCAGCAGAACTGGTGACAGGGAATATATGCTCTGCATCTCCTGTTGGAATGTATTTCAGCAGAATTTGTTATCAAGCTTTTTGGGATATGAGGAACTTTACAACGCAGGAAAACATTGGCTGTGCTGATGCTGGGAAATCGGACACCACTAGGAAACATCCTAAACTCTGGAAATTTGGTCACTAAACTGTTATTAAGTTATTATTAAATGAATGATAAATAATTTGCATGTTGAATGGGTTTGCAGGTGAGCTGAGATTCTTCTTTGCAATGCCTGGGCTCAAATCAGAGATGATCCAATCTTGCACATCATTCCCAACAGGCAATGTGCAGATAGCCACGCTGCTTGAAGGGCTGAAGAGGTTAAACAATTTCTACAAACCCGTTTGCCTCAATCCAAACCCAGTACACATCTCAGTCACTGAGTGTGTGCATGGGGTGTGTGTGAAGTGTGGCTGAAAAAAACACCCCAAGTGAACAGACAGAAAAAATTCTGCCTTGTGCCTCCCACATTCCCCAGCTCCTGTGCTATTCTAGCTCTCCTGGCAGTGCTGTTGGATTGCTGAAGTATCTTAAGGCAAAATCCCTCAGTTTAGTCATGGCTCTGTGCTTTGATATTGTGTGTTGTGGCAAATCTGGATTATGGCTTTTCGGGAGCATCAGAGTTCAAACCCTGCACGAAGCGAGGCCTCAGCTGAGTCAGGGCAGGAGAGATCTCCCTTTTGTGGACAGACCTGATTCACCAGAGATTGGGAAGTGTGCTGGAAGAGAGAGTTGGCTGCACATCAAAGAGCCTATATCCTCAACTTACAGATTCCTGGGAAGGTGTTTCCTTAGTGACAATAACAACAAGAGCAATTTTAGAGCATTTTCTTCATGTCTGTTTTTAGTGCTTTGGAGGTGTTCAGAAGTCAGAGTACAACTGGCACTTCTCTTCAGAAGGGTTGTTTTTTTCACTGCATTGTCTTTCTTTTCTCTTTTTGTAGCTCACGTTGACATATCAGAATTTTTGTTTATCATAAGGATCTGTCTTAAAACTGTTGGCATTTTTAAATCTACAGACACCCTGGGAGCTGAAGGAACAGATCATGCAGGAGTTTTAATATGTCCAGTAAATGGAAGCAAGTTGGGAGGTTATCCCTGTGACATCAGTGCTGGGGGGGCATGGAGGGTGAACACTCCTTAAATCCAATCCCACTGCCATGGAAAGGACTCACCCACCCCCAAAACTAGGCTTGTAAAAGGAAAAATTAAGGAAGTGAAATGGAAAAAAAACCCCAACATAAAATCATACTTAAGACACAAATCTTGACAAAAGTCATCAACCTCCATATTTGTCAACATCCACAGTAAATTTTGAAAAAGAATAAATTTGTAACATGCTCTGGTGGGTGGAGGGAAGAAAATACCACAGAATCCCAGAATGGTTTGGGGTGAAAGGGACCTTAAAGTTCATCTCATGCCAACCCTGTGCCATGGGCATTGACATCCCCCACTATCCCACCATCTCCAAGCCCTGTCCAACCTGGCCTTGGACACTTCCAGGTATGGGATGTCCTTGCAAGAGAATGACCTGGAATGAGCTGAAAAGTGGGACTGTTGTAGCAATAAGACCAATTTTTCAGTCTTTTCTGAGGAAACCATGCAGGGTGAACACCACTCTTCATCCTGGCAATTAAAGACCCTGAGCACACTCACAGGAATTTAGTTTTGATTTCCAAGAAACCAAGGCTGACTGAAGCCCTCATGAAAATACTCAATCTGGAAGCTGGGAGAACATTTACAGGTCACGACGTGTTGTGAAACTGAGGCAGAACATGGAAAAAAAAGTACAAACTCTATTATTTCTGAATTAGAAGGGCAGTTGGTACAGGCTTCATCTTTAACCAAATAGACCAAAGAGTGACTGAAGTCAAAATATGATTCATGCCACGGAGGTGTCAGGCTCTTTTTATTAACAGCAGAAAGAGACTAAAATATCTCTGCTTATAATTTAAATGCTAATAATTAACTGGGAAGAACTCTTTGTCCAGGAGCTGTACAGTCAATTCACTAACACCACATGATTCTTTCTTTGTTCAGGGCATCACATAATTCTCAATAAATTTCAATGTCATGGGCAACTTTGTTTTCCCTTCCTCAGTCAGGGCATGGAGGCTTAGAACATTGTGTGTGTGCATTTCCAAATGTGCTTTTAATTTCTGTTCAATTCTTAGACAGTAATTCTTAATTAAATTATGAATTGCTAGAAACTAAATCAGAATGAACCATATGGCATCGTCCAATATGGAAAAATCAATGAAAAAATAGAAATTAAAAAATTAAAATGTATATCCACTTAAAATATTCCTGAAATACCTTCCCCAGTTATATATATAAAAAAAATTACCAGACTCTGTCTCCCAACTCAGTTATCATCAACCTTTTTTCAGGGTAGGGAAAACAAAAGCTATAAATGTAAATGACAAACAGAAATAGCAATTATGGTTAAATATAGATTGTCCATTTGCTATTTTAACACATCCATTTGGATCTCTAATTTAAATGGAGATCCCTAATAATGAAGCTGCAAGGTTAATTAAGTTCTAAGTTCTGCTTTGGACAGCTTGTGCTGGTGTCCACATTTCACACCAGTGCTTTGGAGCCAAATTTCAGTCTCTCTTGTGAACTGTTCCTTGCTGTTATGCAACTGCATTTTCTTCAGTATCTAACCATTATTAAGTGGTTCTAGCCTAGACTTGAATCTTTATCCCTTCATCAAAAACCTGATCAGGTTTGACTCAGCACTGTAACACGTGGCTGATAAAATCTGAGATCACAAACTGTGCACTGCATGTGTATTTTACATTAAACCACTCGATAGTATCTGAGAAAATGAAAGTGATTTTTCTTAGCTCCAGTCTTCCGGGCTCTTTTCATGGCTGAATCTATTAGAGCAGAATACCAAATTAGGAATTAAAAGATTTACTAGGTTAAAGCAGAGAAATCCCACATGGGATGCAAAATGATACGTTGGTTATGTACTGGGGAGGGGGGAAGCAAGGAGGGGTGAAATCACGTATCACAACAAGAGCTGAGCAAATTAAACTGACAGTGCACCATTTACTGAGTATGATGCAAACACGTCAATTAAATGGGAAATTAAAGAGCAGGAGAATTTGTTGCATTTTTTTTTACTGGAAAATGTTTCCAGTCAGAAAATTAGAAGATATGCATTGCTAAGACCCAGCTTCACCTGCTCTGTTGAGAATGACAAAATGAATCTGCTGTTTGAGAGTTAAAATCATAAACATCAAGAGTAAGAAATAGCACATACAAGAAAAAAGGGAAAAAAAATCCCATAGGATCACAGGAAGATCTTGGGTCCACGACTTTTGAAGTCCCTGAAGATGTTTTGGAGCCCTGCAGCTCCCTGAAGACACCAGAACCTCCAGCCAGCTGCACCATCTCATCATCACCTCTTGAGTCTCCCCAGTGAGCTGCTGAGGAGAGTTCCCTGACTCGCCTGTATCGCACTGGCCTTGGCTGGCAAAGATTTATTATTTCACAAAATCACAAAATCATAGAGAATGTTTTGGGTTAGAAGAGACCTTAAAGCTCATCCAGTTCCACCTCCTGCCATGGGCAGGGACACCTTCCACTATCCCAGGATGCTCCAAGCCCTGTCCAACCTGGCCTTGGGCACTTCCAGGGATCCAGGGGCAGCTACAGCTTCTCTGGGCACCCTGTTCCAGGGCCTCACAACCCTCATGGGGAATAATTTCTTCCTAATATCCAATCTAAATCAACCCAATATTTAAGCCAACTCACCTGGAGTAACCTGGGTGTCTTGGTTTGGAAAGACAGGTGTCTATTAAGAAAGGCAGGAGCCTCCCTTGAAATGGAAACTGTAAANACCTAAGACACTGGGTCAGGCAGTGATCCTACAAGGAGCTTGGTGGGGTCAGGAAGCAGTGCAGCACAGTTTGGTGTTTCTAGGCTGACTGGGGGTAATGTCCTTTCTTTCACAGCTAGAGCTGGGGGCAGGGGTGTCTATAGCCCCCTTGAGGTATTTGAAGCATTCCTATGGAATTTGTGCCTAATGGTGGACACCTCATTTCTACAGAGGGTCAGCAGAAGGAAAGAATTCACATCTTCTAACAAAGAAATTTCAGTTTCCTCTCAGCTAATGCAAGCAAACACCATTAACTTAAAAATAGTTGAAAGGAAAAACACTGTGGAAGAGTGAAAAAGAGAATTTGGTGTTATTCCCTTTGCTGGTGATCAGAGGAGGTACAGCAGGTACTCGGAGCTAAATTAATCCTGTGTGGATCTGAAATACTGAGGTTACCTAGATGTGAAGTACTCAATGTCTGCCTTTCTCACTCAAGGCACTCTGCCGAAGTTGCTGCTTTTGTCTTCAGAGATGAAGATTGCCTTGAGGAGGCCTCTACATGTGGAGCAAGCTGGGGCGTTTGGTTTGCTTTGGGAAACACATTAAAAAGGCAGGAGAAAGAGAAAAACACATTAATTTCCATTTTAGAGGGATGCTAATCACGGCCTTTTGGACTGGAGCTGGATGATTGTCACTGAATAGCTATTAGGTTTTATTCACCTGCTTATTTATGACCTGTAAGCCCTAATGTCCTGGTTTGGGTTTGGGATTTGTTTATTAGTTTGTTTTGTTTTTTGGAAGGGTTGTTTTTATGTTATCCTACATTATTTTGACTTAAAAGCTGTCGTTATTTTCATTGCTGACTTGAAGATAACACAGAATACCACACTCTTTTGCAGAACATGAGCCAGAATTATTTTTATAAAACCTGTGATTATTGTCGATCAAGGAGGATTTTGTGATCAATTAGAGTCAAGCAGTGCTGGATAGAATTAAACAATCCAAAAGACATCTAAATCCATGCCACAACATTTTGGTTTCATCTAAGTGGGAGACCTACACACACCCAAAATATGCAGAGTATTACTGGAAAAATCATTCTCTGTCTCACACAGCATTTTCATTTTGTGGCTGTTTCTGAATAAAACAATCTTCAATAAAATACCCAATTCTCTGGACATGTCTAATGGCAGCCAAGCTGTGCCCTGGAGAGTCCTCTGTGCACCGTCCTATCCAGACTCCAGCAAAAAATTTATTCTGCTTGTCCAAAACAGGCTCCCACTGTGCTGACTCCAGGTTATCAGACATTTTGTTTTATTTGCTGAGAGAATATCATTCTCTTCTTTTCCTTTCTGTGTCCCTACCCTGCTTTCCCCAGTGAGTTACATGTTTCAGAAAAACATACAAACTCATCCCATGCCTCATTTGCTGCAGCTGGCAACAAACTCCAGGGACAGAAGTGAACTCTGGGATATGAGGGAGGAAATACCATAAAATGCAGATTCACCTTTTCTACTGCATGTGGAGTATTTGGTTGGGGTTTGTTTGTTTTGGGGTGGGGGTTTTTGGGGTTTTGTTTGTTTGTGGGGTTTTTTTTGGTGGTGGTTTTTTTGGTGTTTTTTTCATTTGGTTGGTTGGTTTGGGGTGTTTTATTGCTGTGGTGCCTTAAATGAAAAGCTGGTCTTTGGTGCAGAATACATTCCCAGGGAACAACAAGAAAAGACTGAGATGCCTGAACCAGAAAATGTTGTGAAGATAACTCAAAGCTGTTCTGTGCTATTAGTACCTAATTCCTGGGATTGCTTCCATGGTTAAACACAAGGATATTTCCAAGGCCAGCCAAAGCACCGATAGACCATCAAAATTTGCCCCAGGTTTTGCCAGCTGACTCTCATGTACCATTAATGATTTCTCCTTTATTTTCTGGTCCTGGTCCACCTTTTATCCTCTCTTTAATCCTCTATTTGGATGAGGAAGCCCAAGGAGGCCACTTGAATGTAGCTCTGTGCTATCTGCAGCCATGAGGGTCATCAATAATGCAGCCTGCAGAAATGAGGGCTTTGGGACAGCTGGAATTCTTGTCTTAATAAATTGCATCCTTTGGAGCCTGCTGAAGTGGATCTCCCAGTCCTGGAGATCAAGGAAGCTTTCTTTTCCTTAGGCTGCTTTTCTTTAGATTGGGTATTAGGAAGGGTTCTGATAATTTGTAAAAGTTTTTGCCAAATGCAGACCAGCGTGGGCAGATCCTGTGTTTCCATGAGAAATCAGCCTGGGAAGTTGTCCCTGTCTACAGCATGGTTCTTATAATTATTCCAAGAGCTTAGAAGAAATCCACTCCACAGAGTATCCAAGGAAATACGGGAATAATGTAGAATTGATAAACTATACACCGTGATGAAATTGTGAAATCTGTGGCCAAAATCCTTTGTCCTAAAGAATTTCTAAAGGATCAAACTTTCATTACCTGACGTGCTTGAAAGGCACATGATGATGATCACGTTTTTTCACTGCCTTTTCAACTGAGCTTAAATCACATATTAAGCTCAAGGTGGGTGCAAATGAAGACCAGAAGAGAATTTACATTTGATCTGATGTGAGGAAAGTGAACGGAGGAGGCTGAAGCAACAAGAAAAAAAACTGTTGCTAAACACATTATTTAACCTTAATTTGCTGCCCACTATAAGATGCTACTCATCAGCTGAGTGTAGCTTTGGCAACTTTTAATGTTTGGACTGAATCTTTTAATGTTGTTTCTCAAATCCTTCTCTTTCCCTCCCTTCCTTGTTATAGAAAATATAGAGAAATAGGATGTAATTAATCTGTTGCTTTGAAATACATAATTTAGGATAATCTAACATATGCTGTGAACTCTGTGGGATGTGCTGATTACAACTCAGGGACTATACAAGGAATCTGTGGAAATTATCTCAGGTTTAGAGGTACACATTTTAATGAGATAACTCTCACCCAGGGCTCTGAAGGACTCCCCCATGGGGAGGGAGGCATTTTCACAGTGTCTTTCAGACATGAGTCAACCTATTTCAAACTGAGCAGTGGGCACATTGGAGAAGAAAGGATTTCAGCTTGATTGGATTTACGTGTTTATATCCTGGGTTTTACTGGGATGCATGACAATAAAATGACAAAGCTATGCAGTGGAAAGGAATAGCACTTTGATTGTTTTCTGGGCCACAGGGGATATTCCAGTTCCACATGACACCTAACAGAAAATGTGAATCATAGCAAGTTGGGTTGAGTCTGATCCGATGACCATCCTGCCAATTTATAAACTTCCTCATCAGACAGCTTAATATCTATAATCAGGATTTCCAGCTTTCACTACAACAGACACATCCAAGAGAGGAAAATTACCCATTTTTTTTTAGTTTCCATTGTCTCCTGTTCACACAGGATCTGTAGATAAGATTGCTGCCGTAGTAGCTTGGAATTTGACAGTAGTATAAACAATGCTATAATGGATACAACTGACATCTTCTAGTTGTGTTTTGATGAGTTTCTTTTGGGTTTTTTTTAATACATCTAGAATTGATAAGAGAACACATCATTTATTTTATTAGCCAATGAGTTCTGCATGTACCTGTATGTCTGTGTGTGCACTCACATTAAATTGTTTTGGTCCTGCGTTGTTCTGACCTTAGGACCATATTCTACCACCCTGTAGAGCACCATAGGGCCAGCTCATCTTCCAGAACTCTCCATGAGCAGATAATGAAGATGAATATTGAGGTTGTTTTAATCACTGGCTGAAAAGATGATTGCATGGAAATGAATCACTTCTGTTCATTTATATTTGCCTTTTTTTTCTAGAAGTGGTAAAGCTAGTTTATTCATAATAATAGTGAAGTGGTAGTGTATGAATTAAGCTGAATATTTACATTATCTGGANAAAGAGAAAGAAATTTTTCTCTAGACTCTTTTCTCTAGACAATATTTTCTCTGGACTAATTTCTTTTGGTGTCAAGCTATGACTGACATTTGTGTCAGAGCTTTTAGGACCATAGAATCTTTTAGGCTGGAAAAGACCTCCAGGATCATCGAGTCCAACTATTAATTCAGCATCACAAGTTAATCACTAAACCCTGTCCTCAAGTGCCACATCCATACACCCTTGAAACATCTCCGGGGATGCAATTTTCCTCATCAAAGTTTTCCTCATTGCAGAGACATGAGTTTATTCCATGCTTTTAGGTGAAAAGTGGGATCCAGCTCTGAGTCAGCCATGTGGTTGGGAATCTGTATCTATTAACACTGAAGTGTCTTCATGTGTCAGAGAAATTGGTTTACAAAGTATTCACATTATATGGAGTCCTCTCAAAATTCTAAGTTTATTTTTACTTTCCTCCTCTCTCTGGAAGGCACTTTCAGGTCTTTTTTCTGCTGATGGTCCAAAGCTTTCTTCTAATTAACCTCTTGACCCAACAGTGACTTTTATTTCAATTGCATTCCTTCCTCTTTAGTTTGATAGTTCTTCCATTCTCAGGGCTGTACCTATTCCACACAGGCTTTCCTGAGCTAATCAAACTGGTTTTGTGCTTTATTACACCTCTGTTTGCCAAGATGAGTAGCACATTGTCCGGGAGCAAGGCAAAGCCATGTGCTGCTGAGGGCAATTACTGGTTTTCCATCCACCGTGGAATCAGCTCAGAGAAGCCAGTGTGGATAGAGATGCTTCCCTTTCAGACAGCCAGATTTATGTGCCTTGGATTCCATCCCTGGTGTTGCAAGAACACGTGCTGTGGGAGGTCCTAATAATGTCCAAACGTAATGAGTTTATTAAGCACAATATGGGACACAGCTGGGAGCCCAGGCTGTCAGAAATGCAATAGGAAAGGAGGATAATAGGAATTGTGGAGGGGAAAAAATTACACAGTTTCCAAGTGCTCATGCAGTGTCTTAAACTTGTCTTTCAGTGTAGTAGAGAAGAGTGAAACTGTTAAAAAAATGGGATTTTCACCTCCCTAAGGATGGAAGAGACAGGATTGTAGCCTCAGGCCTGTTCTGGGATACATTTCCTTGGCAATATTTTCTTCAGGAATCACAATAGTAGAGGTATCTTTTTCTCTACCCAGTGAGAAGTTGGGAACTACATTTTTTCTGTCCCTTTATCAAGATGGGCTGGAGTTTGGCCCATGAAAGCTTTTGATGTTGATTGGAAGTGTACAGGAGGAGCCTGGATATTCATCTGGGCCCTCAACACAGATTGTCAGCTCAGAATGCTCAGTGAAGTCCAAGCTGTTGTGTTTAGAATGCCTCTGACTTTGCACTGGAAAATGACAAGGAATTGTACACCTGAGGCGAAGAAAGATCGTTTGATCATCCTCTCTGAACAACTTGGCAATTTTTCCACGCTCTCAAGCACTCTTTTCTCAATACCAAGGTTGTATCAGATGGGATTTTTCACACCATCTTGTATTTATTCCTTTAGCATCAGGAAATACAATCAGTTGCTCGTTGTAGTAACCACCTTCCAAACCATTTCTTATTTTATTGCTTTTGTTCTGCTCTCAGACAGGAAGGGTAGTCTTGTTTCCCAGTGGTGATAAGAGTTTGCTGTGCTGTTTCTGGAGCTCCAAGATTGGAGTCTTGCCCTTGGGTCCATCACCAGCTACAGGAACACTCCTATGCAGTCTGCCCATGTTAAATAAAGAGTGGAATGTTTTCTTAAAGATACCTTTGGCATTTCCTCACAGCTGAGAGCACCTTGCATGGAGCCTGGCTCAGGTCTGGGGAGCAATGGTGGCTTTATCATGGCAGTTTGATCTTAAGATAATCAGCTCAGCACATCAAGAGGGCTAATTGAGGGTGTTAGCAGTGGCATCACACTCTGATAAATAGAATATTTTGAGTTAAGGAATTGTTTTGAAGGTACTGTCTGAGCACTGCACTTGGGAAGATCCTCAGAGAAAATGGGAAAAAAAGGCTTTGGTCCAGAGCTGCATTTTCTGCTCTTCTCTTACTCTTTCCTCTGCCTGTGAGAGATCTCTGCTCCACATGTGCTGGGCAGGTTCAAAGCAGAGCCGGATGGACAGGTTGCCGCATTTACTACCTCCTGTGTCATCATCAAAAACAATATTTATACCTACAACCAGGGAAGGAAACACAGACCACCAGTCAAGGAAAGCAAATTAATCAGGGAACTCTTGCAAAGCATTGATATGCTGGGTAGAGAATGTCTTTTTCTGGTTGTGGAGTAATAATTCTGAAGGCCCTCGCCAAGCAGCACTTAAAGCCCTGCTGGAATGGAGCAGCACATCGTTATCTTTATGATCCCAGTATTAATTTCATATTAGCAATGAAGTATCACATATACCACAGATGCTTAAAAAGGATAATTGATCTGCTGTGAAA